>JANTOP010075548.1:0-40487 GCA_027564815.1 Symmerus nobilis | reverse complement strand
TATTTTTTAACCTAATTCAAAGAAAATCTCAAAATCATAAAATTTGAAGATATCTCATTCTTGCAATATGCAAGCGAAATCTGGAATTAGTTTTCCATAATTCAAAAATACCTTAAAATATGACTATGTATATCATAAAATGGTAGACCAAAATTAAAGGTATTTCGATGTCTGTGAAAATTCGTATTGACGAAATTAAATTTCAAAATTCAAATAATTTAAAAATTACACTAAACTTAAATTAATTAAATTAAACATTCTTGCAAGTTGTTGTCAAATTCAGAGAAGTCGTATTTTGTGGACTACTTACTTTTAACCCGTAATTCCAAATATTTGCACCTATATTATTAATTTATGGATTGTCGAAAGATGCAGCTGGCTGCAAATCAGTATTATTTGGACATTTCCTATTTCCTAGGATCCGTTAATCATCCACATTTAATAAAATATTTTTTTCCAAGGTGTAGTTCCGAACATAAAGATTAAGGATATCCTGACAACTCTTTCTTCCCTTCCGCTCTGCTCGTGATACAAATATCCAATAAATTACTCCAAACATAGAAGCAACCGCGTCCTCCGGAAAAATTCTTGCAACACGTGAAAGTTTGTGAATTTATCAGTCATAAAAATCCAAAACAATACAGAAAATAACCTACAGACTTGATGATTTTAAAAGTTTTCTGGGTTGTAATTCGGTTGGTCAGAAAATTTAGAAAATTTCATAAAAACAAGAAAAATCGTTTGTAATATTTTTTATTTTATCAGTAAATGATATTCTCGTATTCTCCTTCAATTGATTGACGAAATTGATTTATACTACCGGTCAATAAATGAATTTCGTCAATTGGCCGGCGGAATTTTGATTTTGATAGAGCATGATTTTATATAATACGTGGTTCATGTGATTACAATACATCATTTTATAGTATATTTTACATGATTTTATTTTAGGGGTCGACACAATATCCTGGTTAGCTTGCAACTCACACCCATACCAATATAGTCAATAAGTAATTCTAATTACCATATATTTGTATGACGGATGAAATTACGCAGGAAAGTACATACATAAAACTCGCCCGTATTTTTAAGCAATTTTATCATATAATGCTGGTGTCAAATAACATAATATTAAAAATCATTCATCAAATTCAAAATGTTATTTTATTTTTACCCATAAAAAACTGATTCGACGACTAGTTAGTTATCTAATGATTTTCAGTTTAGTAAGTGTATCGAAAATTCTAAATTTAAATGTAAAGAAAAGAAGTAGTGTGGGAGAGATATACAACTGTCTTGTCCTGGCTTTTTATGAAAAAAGTATGTTGAATAAAATTGTATTTTGAGAGAGGTAAACATCGGAAATAATTACATAAAAGTTTCAAGATAAGTAAGTTTTCCAGAAAAACTCCACAAAATATTTAAAAATAAATTTAGATAGAAAAATTGCCATTGCAAATCTCAAATGTGTTATAAATAGTAACATTGCTGGGGTTGATGTAAATTGAAAATATTTATCAACAATTGGTTGATAGACTCATAAACAAAAATTTTAGGTCAGTCTCTGAGAACTATTAAAATTTCATCATTATCTATGTATATATCTTTCATATATCATTTCATCCTATTACCTTGGAATTGAGATTATTTTCGATTTGAACTTAATTCGAATGAATTCTTACCATTTCCAAATTTGGTACTGATATTACCAAAACTGGTACCTACAATTCAAATTTATTTTTTGCGATAATTCTTTTTCTCCGAAATTTGAAATTTCATAACATTTTTTGCTTGGATGAATAGTTAAATTTCATATTATTTAGTTCTTATTGAAAGCAAATAAATTCAGATACTTATAAAATATCTACCGCATTTTGCAATATACAAACATAAAAACTCATAGTTGATGAGATAATGGACGTTCCTGTTTTAAAATGCAGATTTATTTTTATGAAAACATAAATATTTATTTTCTAAACTTTGTAATATTCCATTTTCAAATTTCATTCTATTGAAATTACAGCGTTTTTCAAATCCCAGGAAAACATGTGATATACTAATATTCTTTATTCGACAGGATTCGAAAATTATAAGAAATTGTGAAATCTGGGAATATGGTTTTCGGTTATGGAGAATCTAGTTTCTAAATTTATATTAAATATTTAAATTAAAAAATTAGGCTAAAAAGGAAGATGAAATATTAATAAATTTGGAAATTAATTAATACCATATCATTCTAGTACATTAAGAACAGAGTATGCTTTCGGAAATGTAATATGCAATGCATTTATTTGTTCATGGACAACAAAATAATGTCGTCTACGTGGTTGCGACATCGAAATGAGAATCAATAAATACTTGTTATATTCTTATCCTTAGGTAATAAGGAGCAAGTACTGATAGTCGAGAAACGAAGAATTATAGGCGATTTATTTAATTTAATGGCGAGTTTCATATAATTTCAACAACACATTTGGACGCATGATTTTTAATTTCAATGAAATTTTGTAGGTTCTTAGACCATATCAAACAAAAAATATTTCCCGAAAGAAAAATTTTTTATTCCCTATAGGACGAAAGTTATTCAAGGTCAAAGTTTGTGCAAAACCGTATGTAGACTAGTGATCAATTAATAATTGTGAGCGAACGGTCCATCTAATTTTTGTTTGCGATACCTTTATTCGATTGATTGATTCTGCGATTGACATATTTTTGAGTTAGTATATAGATACTATAGTATAGTATATATAGTCAGAATAGTTGTATGATCTGACCCCAAACCATTACTTACCAGAGCAATAAATTCCGCGATTTCATTTATCACAGTTTATTCAGTAATATTAACATATTATGTTTTTACTAAATCATGTCGAATTATGAATATTATGCCTTTCTGGTAAATATCACATTTTAAAATTATATAGAATTTCATTCGTCTCAAATAACATGCCTAATAACCTTGATCCTGGTAAGTATATCTTAAAGAATAACAATTTTATCTAAATAAAAAATACATTTTATGTAATATTAGGTTTCGTCTTTTACTTTACCATTATAATCTTATCATTATCAAGTTGTATTTCCTATTTCAAGCATCAACCAGCTCAGTATCAGTGAATTTACTTTGACATTGTATGTATGTAATTCAATACTATTTTATCTATTTTGAAGAGCCAGGACCATCTCTTCCACAAGAATACTCCTAAACCAATTTAAAAAGTGTTCGACAATTTTATTTGCATGACTTAGGTATGATGGGGGTATGGGTCGTGTTGGAGTTTTCCCCATTTGCTATCACAAAATGTTAAATTATGCGACATAATTGTTGTGTCGTTAAGCATTTACCACGACACGGGCCCATAAACTAGATTTTATACAAAGAATTTTATGAGAAGGGAAATATCACTTTATGTACTTTATTTTGACTTTTTCCTGCCAGGAATTATTATTTAACTTGAAAGTTCCAAAGACAAATTTGTGTGACAGGTTTTTCCTTTAGTTGCCTTTCGTTTGACTTTGAGAGGTGATTGTAGGATTTGAGTTTATATACCAATTTGCGCGAATATAAATAACTGATGGCTTTGTAATGTCGCTATAAATCTAGTATTAAAGGGTGTTGAGGGTGAAATTAGTATTTAAAATTTGTATACGAAATGTTGATGTAACAATGAATGATTTTTCTTTAAGGTTCCGGAAAATCATATACGATGATGGGTTCACAAGATCAAAAGGGTATCATACCACGATTATGTGACGAACTATTCTATTCGATTGCACAAAAACAAACGTCCGATTTATCGTACAAAGTGGAAGTATCATATATGGAAATATACAATGAGAAGGTCCACGATCTGCTCGATCCAAAACCAAATAAACAATCGCTGAAAGTGCGAGAGCACAACGTGCTGGGTCCGTATGTTGATGGATTGTCACAGCTGGCTGTTACATCCTTTCAAGATATCGATAATTTAATGGCCGAAGGGAATAAATCACGAACGGTAGCCGCAACAAATATGAACGCTGAATCATCCCGATCCCATGCCGTCTTTTCCGTTGTCCTCACGCAAACCATAACCGATCATATGTCGGGTGTGACTGGTGAAAAGGCCTCTAGAATGTCACTGGTTGATTTGGCGGGTAGTGAGCGTGCCGTTAAAACTGGTGCGGTCGGTGATCGACTAAAGGAAGGTTCAAACATTAATAAATCCCTAACCACACTGGGTCTGGTTATATCTAAGTTAGCCGATCAATCGAGCGGTAAACATCGTAACGATAAATTTGTTCCTTATCGAGATTCAGTATTAACGTGGCTGTTAAAAGATAATTTAGGCGGAAATTCAAAAACGGTTATGGTTGCAACGATTTCGCCTTCTGCAGATAATTTCGAGGAAACTCTATCTACTTTAAGGTAATTTATTTAATTTTAAATCACCAACTAAAAATCTAATAAAATTTAATCCTTAAAGATATGCAGATCGTGCGAAACGTATCGTTAACCATGCTGTCGTTAATGAGGATCCAAATGCTCGCATTATTCGAGAGCTTCGAATGGAAGTTGAAGCTTTACGAGAAATGTTAAAACATGCAACGGTATAAATTTCGGTTCTATTTAATCGAAGTTATTTACAATTCATAGAATTTTTTTTTAGGGTTCTCCGGTCGGTGATACACAACGCGTTGATATTCACGACAAATTGGCTGAGAGTGAGAATTTGATGAAACAAATTTCTCAGACATGGGAAGAGAAACTGGTGAAAACGGAACGGATACAAAATGAACGACAACAAGCGTTGGAGAAAATGGGTATTAGTGTCCAGGCTAGTGGGATTAAGGTCGAGAAAAATAAATATTATTTAGTCAATTTGAATGCCGATCCGTCCCTAAATGAACTTTTAGTGTATTATTTAAAAGTAATACAACGAATAAAGATTCTTTCACCAATTCAATTCAATTCAATTAAATTTTTTTTAAGGAACGAACATTAGTTGGTGGTCGTACTGTATTAATGCAACAACCAGATATCCAACTATCCGGACTTGGTATCCAGGACGAACATTGTGTCATTACAATTGAAGATGGTGGCCTGTTTATGGAGGCGATTAATAACGCTCGATGTTTTATAAATGGTTCGGCCGTCACATCAAAAACACCATTACGACACGGAGATCGTATCGTATGGGGTAATCATCATTTTTTCCGGGTAAATTGCCCGAAAAATGCTGTCACCGATTTGAATCATACATCCGAACCACAAACTCCAGCCCAACTAATCGATTATGAATTTGCCAAAGAGGAACTTATGTTGAATGAATTGAGTAACGATCCGATACAATCAGCTATTGAACGATTGGAAAAGCAACATGAGGAGGATAAGCAGGTGGCATTGGAGAAACAGAGACAGGAATATGAGAGACAATTTCAACAGTTACGGAACACGTTATCACCAACAACACCATACGCACCGTATACGCCATATGATCCGTTGAGATTAGGGAAGAACACAGCCAATACACCTACCTCACAGATGAGAGTAGAGAAATGGGCTCAAGTAAGGAGTCAATTTTACCGATATAATATCGATCGTAAATTTTTATTTAAATTAGGAGCGAGACGAAATGTTTCGACGTTCGCTGGGACAATTGAAAGCGGACATTATGAGAGCTAATGGTTCCGTTCAGGAAGCGAATTTCCTTGCTGAGGAAATGGAACGACAAACAAAATTTAGTGTTACTCTCCAAATACCCCCGGCTAATTTAAGTCCCAACAGAAAGGTAAAAAGAATTATATTTCTTATTTAAAAGTATAATTCAGATTATTTCTTGTAGCGAGGAGCTTTCGTAAGCGAACCAGCTATATTAGTTCGACGTGTCAATTCTGGTAGTCAAGTGTGGAGTATGGAAAAATTAGAAAATAAATTAATTGATATGAGAGAGATGTATCAAGAGTATAAGGAAAGAGCTATGGCTGGACTAGTAAGTATATATTGTTAGATATGTGATATCTACTCTGTTAAGTGTTTCATAATTAACCCGATACATCAAAATGTTTTATATAAAGCCAATCGTGGAACCGGAAATTGACGATGATAATGACGAGGTATATAATTTCATAAACTAACTCATTTACTCTTTTTTTTATTATCATTTTCATAACTATTATTGTGAGAGAACTGAGAGAACAGTTGTAAAGAGGGCTCAACTAGAAACAAATGGATCCATACATTTCAACGTTGAACCAACGAATAGTTGGTTCTAAAAATTTAAAATAATAAAATGTATTCTATTAAACTTCTAAATCCGTTAATAACTGTCTTGGCTCGTTAAAAACCGTAATCCTAATCTACAGTATATCGAGGCCTGGGTTCTGGGAAGGTCTCAGTTGGGGAATTGGCTCGGGAGTATAACCAATGGCACCATTAAACCAAAGCGAACCAAAACCACCTCTTAGCGTTGAAACTGTTGATGATCAAATATTTCCCATAAGACAGAGAAATGCTTCCCTAATTTATTAAAACGTTTAGTAATATAATAACCCCTAATTCCTTTCATAACATCTCTGGAAAGCGTTTTAAAGTCGTGGAACAGCCACTTGCTGAGCTGAATGTTTTAAGCTTAATAGACCTTACTTCAGTCTCATTTCCCATTTATCTTGAGACAGAGAAAAGGTACAGCAATTATTATTACGAAAATTTCAGTTAAAGGCAAATTTGTTCCCTTAAAGCGCTGACTATAATAAAGAATTAAGGATAACTACACGAAAGTCTGCCAAAACATGCCTAACCTACCCTTGTTACCACAACTAAAATCTAAGAAAAGTTTAGCCTTAGAATATTTTGTGATAGCCTTTTAAAGGATGGCGCTCTTGATTATGCTTTTATTACGGATGGCAACATCCTCCGTTCAGAAAAGAATGCAAGATCACGCCAAAGCATTGTTAACTAGCTACTAAATTAAATTATTCAATCCTTTTAAATCAACTAGCTTAGACGATATCTTTCTCGCTCTCCTCCAGCTATGGCTGGAAGATTCGATAACGATATTCATCAGAATCTTGGCAATGAAACTTATATGTGTGTTAAGGCGGCCAGTGGGTGCCATCCCAAAATCCTATCGCCTAATAAGCTTTCCTCCATTACTGCTAAAAAATATGGAGATTGTTCACGGTAGACATAACAAGTACCTGTTTACCTGTTAAATCTGATGGTGTTTAACTGAACTGTTTAATCGAGAAAATCTATTATAAAGGGGTTGGTAGAATCTTTGTAGACATTACGGCTTCAATAACACCTGTTACAGCTCCGTAGTTCAGACCCTTTCGAGCATAGGTTCAGAGGTAAACTTTAGCATCTGGGAATTATCCCGACTAGACGGAGAGTTCGCATAGTAGAGTGTTCTCCCCACTATTATCATATTTCATTATCAATTAGCTCCTTGTCCTCCTTCCTGAAGCTGACTTTGTAGTACAGGGTTATTAAGGTAACCTCGCGATTATAGTGTGAGGGAAAGTCATAGGATAGTCACCTTTATCAGAAAAAAATTTGAAAATCTGATGATATATGGTACCTTAGATCATAATATCAATTGCAATCAGCACCCTCTTACTCTAAGCTTGTTGAAGATTATGCGGTAAATATAGAGTATAATCCCCAAGATATTTGGATGGATCTATAAGACGGTAACGACCCATGATCATGCATTATGCCTCACCTAAATGCCACCGGTGGCTAAAATCTAGTCCATCTGGCGGGGTAGAATTAAAATTAGCTGCAGAGAAATGTACCGATCATAACCAATGACGGTCCATAACCGATCATAACCAATCCATATTCAGATGGATTATCAGTTTAGTAGGTCCTCCCGAACTTCCGCTATGGAGTTGTAATGAAGGTCTTCATTAATATTTCTATGTGCGAGCTTGTACGAAGTTTTTATTTTTCTTAGATAAATGTCAACTTTTCCGAATGATTTAATTTTCGTATTTTTGCCGAACTGTCAAACCTACTTTCTGCGTTTTTACATTTTTTTCCAGCAGAAGAAAATAATCGGATTTTGTTTGGCTTTTATTTTACTGAAAAATATCGGATTTCGAAAATCTATGGCCACTGATTTATGTTCAAATTTGGGTGGCATTAAAATTGATTAATTGAACTCAGAGCATCGCGTGATCCGGTTCTCAAATAAACTCATTTCAAAATGGCGAATTAAATTATGACTTTTAATTTAAAATTTAAAATTATTTTCAAAATTAAAATCAGAAATAATTATAAATTTGGAAGTAATTTCGCTAAACAAATGTAAGCCCTCAAAATTTTACTAAATCTAGGCTTGGTCGTTCAAAATATGTCGAATGTGAAAATTAAAAGAGAGGAAAGAGAGTAAAACTCTCCTTACAGGATACCATTGATATAATACTCGTGCAAAACCGCTTCTGAACATTGTGCCCTCTGTCTGTTGCACTTTAAATTAACTCAAATTAACTATCAATGATACAAAGATTCTATTGAAGATTCTAATTACTAGGAACGGTATGCCTAACTTAAGGTTTTCCATTTTAGGCTTATACTTAAGGTACACCTATACAAATGGCCCAGTTAAATAGTAAAAAAGACCGATAAGCTTTGGCCAGAAATCGTTATTGCTTAGCCTTGATCGTTAATTAAATTTAGTAATCCGAACTGAAGTTCCATACCTCGGTAATCTAAGGGAAACTTGGCTTTTCTACGTTTCTGCAGTCAATAAACTGATTATCTATAGTTTATACTAAATCTGAGGACTTCTATAACGGCATTTTCTTTCCTACTTCTTAATTTTACCCCACCTAGTTGATTAATATTAGAATTGGGCCAACTTGGTTGGTACATAGTAGCTATAAGACATTTCTGTTAAATTCTATAGTTGTCTTAAGGATGTATGCACGATATACTTAACACATTTTTTAACTGTAACCTTTGAGATATCTTACAGACGTCTTTATTCTGTCTGCTTTGTTAAATGCATTTTTTGTATTATCGTATTAGGACTTGTAACAATCTTGATTGGATTGTCAAGAGGTAGTTTGGCGCTCTCTGCTCATTAGACAGCACACCACTGCTTCGAATAATATAATCGAATAAAAAAATAGAAAAAAGTTAGGAAACGTTGGGAAAGACTCCGAAATAGTCGGAAAAAAAGTCAAGGTGCAAATTGGTACAAATTTTCCGACCTTTCCTAATGTTTCCTGATTTTTTTTCTACTTTTCGCCGATATTTTCTAATATTCTACTTACTTTCTCCAATTAATTCGATCTTTTCCGACTCCTTCCTATTTTTACTGAGCCCCCACTTGATCTCGACTTTCCCGATCTATTTTAATCGTTTTGATAGAAACTCAATGATTTATGAGAATTAATTAAAAGATAATTGGAAAATGTCATTAAATATCGGAAAATTTCATCAAAAAAATTGGGAAAAGATTTTCAAATATTTATAAAATTATCAAAATATTTTCAAAAATTGATTATATTTCAAAAACCGTTAAGTTTTCAAGAAGCTGTCAATTTTCAAGAAATTTTTTGATTTTCATAAAATTCGTCCGTTTGTGAGCGAATTTTAAAATTTTTCAATTTTGCAGAAATTTTTCGAAGCGATTTGGTTAGTTTCGAGGAATAAAAATATTCCTAAACCAATTTGGAAATGAAGAGCGATAAGTTCGAATTTAATATATTTATCTGGGATACGATCTCTTATCTGAGATCCCATCGCAATTCAATCTAAATTTCGAACCGTTAATAAATGTCAAATCCACAGATAACCATCTAGTTTAAATCACAGGCGCTAACGGGGGGGGGGGGCAGAGGGGCTGAGCCCCTTTGAACCCTTTGAAGCCCTTTGGGCCTTTGAATATATATTGAAAATAAAGCTTTTTTTACCAAAATTAAATAAATATATGAAATATTTGTGTCTTTTTTCGTTCGCCCCCCCCCCCCTCCAAGAATTTCTTGAATTGGCGCCACTGGTTTAAATATAACAGAAAATGATAAAATTAGGGGAAAATAAACAAACTTAGAAATTCTTCTAATTACAAAAGTAAATAATTCCGAATCCAAAAAACAATAATTTGAAAACTTATTCAAACTGAGATCATGGTGATTGAGATAGTTATGATCGACGAATAATACATTAATCAGCGGATTAAGATCCACTTCAATAAATTATTCTTGGCCCCGAGTCATTATGTATGTAGAATCTCTACGACTCTAGAGGCACCTTTAAGAATACTCTCAAAATGAATCTACGGCCCGGAAAAATACTGTAGGGATCACTATCCTGAGCTGATATCAGGCTTAAGAATTTTATTGCCATTAATTCCATGTAGATGGTCAGGAAAGGATTGTCATGGGGTTCTTGACAGGCCGTTTTCGGCTAAACAAGAAATTCCACAGACTCCAAATATAGCCTTTGTAGTTTTTATAATGAGAAGGAAGAGATATGTCCGATATTTTAGACAGTATCAGATCGAGCCTGAGTAGACCTCGCTCAATGATCGTAATTATTCTTGTTGTTGTATTGTAACATCCGCGGCTCCATAGTAGGCCCCACCATAACCATACAATAGGTAATAGAGTATAAATTCAGAAACGATGAACGGGTAGGTTCCATTGTACTTACCCGTTCATCGTTTCACAAGAATCTATGTAAATGGACGGCATACAAATCTACATGATATATATCCCATGCCAGCTAAAACTGATTTAATTTGCCGTCACACTAGTTTTGTTTGTTTAATGTTGGAAACCATAACTATGTAGGGCCCATCGATTTTTTTTCTAGGATCTCCCCTTATGTGAAACATTTAGCCGTGTGATCATGCATTTATAATATCCGCTCGACTCGATTGTTCGTCCATTTGTTGATTCATTTGTTCATTCATTTAATAGTCAAAACTAGACGCAAGTTAATCTGTATCTCGATGGAGCCTTTTTTATAGTCGTTACTCGTTCAAGATTGAATTAAATAAAAATGTTAACGATGCCACGAACAATTTTTCTAGGATGATAATCGAGCGAAAGCCCTTGACCCATTCTACGAAAGTCAAGAAAATCATAATTTAATTGGCGTAGCAAATATATTTTTGGAAGTACTTTTTCATGACGTCAAACTTGACTACCATACACCAATTATCAGTCAACAGGGTGAAGTGGCCGGACGGTTACAAGTTGAAATAAGCCGTATCGCCGGTCAACTACCACAAGATCGTATGTGCGAATCGGCATCGGATAGTTCAACGGACAGTAGGGATGAGGATATGTTTAGTGATCCAATGAGTAATCAGGTAATGGAAATTTCAATTGTTTCAAATATTCGATTTTTATGGATTTCTTCCTCAATTAGATTACCTGCCGGGTAAGCATTAAGCAAGCGAATGGATTACCACTGTCCTTATCCAATTTCGTGTTTTGTCAATACACATTTTGGGGCCATCAAGAGAAGGTTGTACCGGTTGTAAATTCAGAGTTACCCAGACATGATCAGAATATGACATTTAATTTTGAGCATACCCAAGATTATACCGTATCGATAAATGAGGAATTTTTAGAGCATTGTGCCGAGGGTGCACTATCAATTGAAGTATGGGGCCATCGTTCCGTCGGTTTTTCTCGTAGTAAAGGATGGGAAGTGGAGCAACAACAGGCAAAGGCTCGTTCACTTGTTGACAGATGGGCAGAATTGTCACGGAAAATTGAACTTTGGATTGAAATACATGAATTGAATGATAATGGTGAATATGCACCGGTTGAAGTAACAAATCGAACGGAAGTATTTACAGGCGGCGTGTATCAATTGCGACAAGGACAACAGCGACGAATACAAGTGCGAGTTAAACCAGTTCAAAATTCTGGAACGCTACCGATAATTTGTCAATCAATTATAAATGTGGCCGTTGGGAGTGTAACAGTTCGATCTCGGTTACAAAAAGCCATGGATTCGTATCAGGAGGAAGATTTAACAATTTTACGGGAGAAATGGAGCGAAGCATTGGGTAGACGACGAAAATATTTGGATCAACAGATCCAACGATTAATAAATAAGGAAGATAAAACCGAAGAGGAACGAGAACGTGAATTGAGTCTAGTCCATCAATGGGTCTCATTAACGGAAGAACGAAATGCTGTTTTGGTGCCAGCACCCGGTTCAGGTATACCAGGCGCTCCAGCTTCATGGGATCCACCGCCAGGAATGGAACCACATGTACCTGTTTTATTTTTAGATTTGAATGGTTTGTGAAAGATTCAGTTTTAACTTTACCAGTTCTTTTTTAATATTATTTATTAACTAACTTTTAAAGCGGACGATTTATCGGCACAAAATTCTGTGGAAGAAGTATCGATAGCAGGAATTAATTCAATCCTACCAAAAGAACATGGAAACAAATTCTATACGTTGCAAATTTTACATCATTTAGATAAAGATGTGTGTGCCATTTCTAGCTGGGACTCTTCTATTCATGATAGTCAAGCATTAAATCGGGTTACTGACGGTAATTTCGTAATTTTTTTATTAAGATAATTTCAATGTTTGTTGTACAATTGGTTAGGAAATGAACGAGTATATTTGATATTGAAAACAACGATTCGTTTATCACATCCGGCTCCAATGGATCTAGTGTTACGGAAACGCGTTAGTTTGAACATCTTCAAGCGACAAAGTATAACCGAACGTTTAAAAAAATCAAAATGGTTAGGTCGTTCAGATGCAATAACACAAACTGGTGTTACCTATGAGGTCGTATCGAATATACCAAAAGCTTCAGAAGAATTGGAAGACAGAGAATCGCTTGCACAGTTGGCGGCCAGTGGTGATGATTGTTCGGCTAGTGACGGTGAAACGTATATAGGTGAGAGTAACTTCATTAACTTAAATTTTTAAATCAAAATGAATTGTTTGTTTTTGTTTTAGAAAAATATACGCGTGGAGTGTCGGCTGTTGAAAGTATTTTAACATTGGATCGGTTAAGGCAGAGTGTTGCCATTAAGGAATTGGAACAAACTCATGGACAACCGTTATCGATGAGGAAAACTGTTAGTGTACCTAATTTCTCACAAGTAAGTTTAAATAAAATATTAAAAAATATTTCGATATCTTTCTTTTCTAACATTGGTTTTTCTTTTATTAATTTCGTAATTATTAAATAACATTTCATTATATTATACTATTAACTAAATGTATTATACATCTAAGTGTAAAAAAATTAATTTCTATTCTATAAACATCATATTTGTATCAAATTATTATTGGCATTTTTATGTTCACTTCATTTAATAATAAGTTCTATTTTTTGATGTACATTTATTAATTCACACACTTGTATTTGTTTAAACATTTCACTAAACTTTGTTTGTTTGCTTTCACTAACCACGCATCAAGGCTGTTAAAGATACTGCTATCACTGGAGGTGTAAGTATTTAACATTTCTGATCTTCTCCCGATTTCTTTTTTCTAGGATTTGTTATGCCTGTATTTTTATTAGCATTTTTCAAGGATCATTAATACACGACTTACTATTTACTATAAAAATAATTAGTCTAAATAATATATTTACGGAGTTGTGAGCCACAATTTTGGAATGTTATGATTTTTCATTAGGCTTTTAATAATTGAGCCAGCTACTTTTAAAAAAATATATAATTTTCTAACCAAAGTAGAGATAATTTTTAATAATTGCTATGTATAGATGTACTACGGTATCAATCTATAAATTAAGTCAATCGTGGAAAGTAACAACTTAAAATAAATTTCTAAAACACATACGAAGCAAGAACAAACAGGAAACGGTTCTTTTATAGTAACAAAATTTGTCATCCCAATCAACTGTTAGTACTTAGATTTCCTATAGTTTTTTCCACATTATCAACATTTTAAAATCGTTGGCTTTTATGTCTATTACGCTGATTTTGCCGTTTAGAGTCATGTGATTTCTTACAAGTAGAAAATTTAATAGACTCCAGCAAGTCTTGGATTCCGAAAGAAAATATCAATTGAACCGTACAGAGAATGGGCGTATATTCCGGTACGTCCGTTTTGAATCAAATCCTAATTTGATTATTCATTTCATGGTAGGGTAGACCGGGGCATGTTGTCACACATTTGGTCTTAAGCTTTTAGTATTTTTTTCCTTTAATATTTGAGAAGACTCTGGCCAACGTCAACGTTTGGAGTAAACCCTTGACTACAATTTAATAGTTATATTTTGTGCAATTGTAACGCTATAGCTGTTAGTTAACAGTTTATTAGGGGAGATCACTTGTGACAACATGCCCCGTGGCCGAGGCACGTTGTCACATCACATTTAATTGCTTGAAACGTAATATCTAAACTCAATTAAAGATGAATATTAATTAAATCTGGTATGGCTGTAATGTAAGGAAGTATAAAAGTTTTATTGTGCAAATTAATACAAGAAATTCAAAATTTTTATCTTAATCTAAACATTCGAGAACCGTTAGAAAAGTTCAACTGATTTCTACATGTCTTCCACATCTCTATAGGTAATTTTAACGATGAACATAATTATTTTAACATTTAATTAATATTAGATAAAATTATATAAGGGGAGATATGCATCTAGAAGCTGGAAGAAAGGTTATTTTTGAAAGAAAACTATTTGAAATTTCGGATCGGTGGTTTTTCTATCTAAAAGTATTCACATTCAGGAATACTTTCAATTACTTTCATTAAAAAAATTGTCGGAATTCTGGTATTTTTTCGGAGCACCGTAAAAAAAACCACATAAACGGTACCCAACCCATTGGCGTTTCTTCAAAAATAATCTGAAAAGAAAAATATAAAAAGATTGTTAAACTAGATACTACATATAATCTAGATTCTAGGTAGTCTTTGTCGTAGCCGATTTTCAAAATATAGATTTGATAAAATGGCGGGCGTTTGAACATAGCATAACGATTTTCGATGCAAAAATTGGTTCTTATTCTGCCTACGACAAAGACTAGATAATTATGTAGAGAATAATCACAAAGAGTCGCTTTTGAAAATTTTTTAATGATTAAATCATGAAGTTCTGCAACTTACAATGATTAAATAATGATGTATTTCTCCCCTTAAAGTCGTCCTCCGGAGATTCTCAATATATTCTTTTCTACACATTTCTTTTCGGGCGAATTTGCCGTTCAATTTCGGCTCTAGCTGGTTTATGCGAAAATAATATCATTCTCGAATAATATCAGCCGAATCTACTGGTGTCATTCTCATTATTTTCAGCTGTGACAACGTGCCCCGTGAAATTTGTGACAACGTGCCCCAATGGTATTTATTCACTTCCAAGAGGCTCACGGCCGCTATGTTTAAGATATTCACATTGTTACTTCGGCCCTTTGTTTCGTAAAAATACACTCTTTAATATTCTATGGTGTTTAATAATGCGGTCAGCGTCTATTACTTGAAAACTGCGGCAATAAAATTTTACTTGCCATGCAAAAAAATGCTCAACTCGATCTCTAGTAAACAGAACTGATGCGATCGCGGAGTAGTGAACACAAATAGAGTTGGCATACATAGACACAAACATTATATGACCGATAGTGCGCTATAGTGAATACTTTTCGTAATACAGCCATTGTGACAACATGTCCCGTGTGACAATATGCCCCGGTCTACCCTATACTTACAATGCAATTATATTTTTTTGAGTATATTTCAAAACTTGGCCATTTATTTCAAGAATGGAATTCATTTTATTAATGGTAATTTTATTAAAAGCTTAAAACAAATTTTGAAATCTAAAATAAAATAAATTGGTAATCAGGGGGTGCACTGGGCCAATTATTTCAGCTAGCGGGAGTTTTTGAATTTATTTTACATATAAAAAAATAAATACAGTCGAAATCGGTTATAACGACATATCGGTTTTAGCGACCAAAATATTACATTAAATATTTTCTTAGTCAAAATTCTTCCCTAAAATTGTTTTATCTGTTTGCACGTACAAAAGGTACGTGACTAATTACCCTAGCGCATTATGCACAGTCTACACTCACTCACAGGCCATTCGGAACCTGTCCGAATAGTGAAATTGGTCACTAAGAAATCTAAAGATATTTTGTGGAGCCATCTAAAGTAATTTGTCCACTCCGACCTGGCATCAATGATTTCACTTCTCTATCTCCTATATCTTCTATACTCCTTGACATACACACTTGATTAAAAAAGGGTCGTTGGAAAAGTAGATAAATCTCATTTTTAATAACGCATAATATTTTACGACAATGCTGTCAAACTCAAAATCAAATTTATGCGTTTTTTGGCAAAAACAAACTTAGCATTATTTTTAAACGTAATGAGAAAAGAGATATTTTGAACGGAAATAAAAAGAATAAATTTGTAATGGGATTTTTTCGAGATAAGTATTTGAAATTTGAAACTATTTTTTCTGTGTGGTAGCCAGCAGTGACGCTATCTAATGTCGCATTGAAAAATGTTATACGTCAAATAAGAAGGAATTGTATCTACTTTTCCAACGAGTCCCTTAATTAAGCATTTATTTCAAATAAATAGAGGGACGAGATGTGGAAGTTTATAACAAAAATCTTTCCCACCTCATATCTCGAAAATAAGGAATTTGGAATCACACTTCCTACCATACGATTTTTTTCATAACTCATCATTCCTTATCACCTCGACGTTTGACCTCTGACCCTGCAGGAACGAATCATCCTGTATATCACAAATCCATTAACTTAAATTTAAATTAATTTACTTATTTTTCTGCCGACTTAATTTCTGTATTTATTTTCTCGACTATCCCCGGATTAGTCCACTATTTTCGAATTCCTGATAATTACCGTCTTCTCTCCGGCTATTACTGATTATTCTGCAATTTTCCAAACCATCTTAATATCAAACCTTGAACTGAAACAAATTAAAATTATAGTTAGACTTCTATACTATAATCTAAACAGATTTTTTTGATTGTGTACCTATAGAAGAGTATGGTGGAGATGGTAGTGATGATGAACATCCCAACCAATACAGAAAATGTCTTGAAAATCGGATATTAGGATATTTGTTTGAAATCGTTAAATTTTTTCATTTTCCTGCTGTTCATTTTGCAATTTTTATGAAATTTTCCTATTTTCATGGTATTTCCAACGCTTATTGAAATTGTTTGATCTTCGTAATAATATTTGCATTTGTGATGAAATTTGCCGGTTTTTATGTAATTTTCCAATTTTTAATAAATTTTCTGGAAGTGCAGAGTCTTAAGAAATCCCCGTTCGTATATTACAGAATTATGGTGGGTGAAGCGATAACTGTAGATATTTATAACCATTTTGTCGCTTAAGGGCAAGTCACTGCTTTCAGCTTTTCGCTTTATTGCTAATCAGTCATAAATAATATAAAACAATTGTTGAACATTTAGATTGTTACTTTAACTATTTATAATTTATTTATAGATAATGCGATTTGATGCATCAATGGAGTCGCTCATTAATATCGGGCGATCTGGATCCTTTGCTGATATAAATAACACCGATTTTGGTATGATTAAATTGACATAAAATGATTAAATTGATAAAAAATTTTCATATTTTTAGGTGGTCAAAATCGAGATTTTGGTATACGGTCAAGACATAGTTTCGGAGGTAAGGGTATCAGCGATGATCCACTGGGCGTTACATCAGCAAAACAATATGGATTAGGTATGGGTTTCTTACTATTTTTGGTATACGAAGCTTTATAACGATATATACCGAACTAATAAGTTTTCTCTTCATTTTTTATTACCGATTACTTTTATTAATACATTTTTCGGCTTAGCTTGTAAGATCAGCTATAGCTTTACTACGGCAAATTCAATTTTTGTAAGAGTTATCTAAATCAAATGTCTGACCGGTGGATTCATTTATATTTATTATATTATTACCACCAAATCATGATTGCATTTTTTTTTAATCAATTAGCTTGGTTGTAAGCATTTTTCCTAATCTTATTTTTTTTTCTTTCAAAAAGAAAAAGAAATAATTACCTAAAATTTCGTAACAATTAAAAATTTGCTTTTATTTTGTAATCTATACAAGAACAAATATTTCCTCAAATTATATAGATATTTCATTATTATTATTCAAAATCATTTATTTGCAATTCTTTTTTTTTATATAATTAATGTAATTAAAAACTACCACCCTTTTTCATCATATCAACTTCGTTGTGTGTTTTGTGCATTCGCTCGTTGTCAAGGCTCTATATTGTCAGGTAAAAATTAATTTATTTTAATTACGCCAAAGATTTTGCCAAATATTTGTTTTCATTTATTTATTTTGCAATTATGAAATCTAAACCTAAAGGAATAATTGTTTTTTAATTAAATATTCTTCATTTTGTTTGTCATTATTTCTTTCCGTGTTTAGTTTTTTTATATATATTTTAAAATTAATCAAAATTATTTCGGAGTGTTTTATCGACATTTTATAAATCTATGTTTTTCGTAATACAAGTATAATTGTTGTTACATTTTTTAAAATTTAAAATATAAACTTATTATACAATATTAATCAACCAGTTTTCGTATAAATATTAAATAGAGGCTTGACTAATTATTATATGCCAAATGTATGCTATATATTTTATTCATTCTAATTGTTATTTCAATATATTGATGTATATTTGACTAATATAAGGTTAATTTTGTATGTAATATTAGATAATTAATTGTTAGGAGTATTGTTTAAATTATGGATTAACGACTCGTCCAAGTTGCTGCATTATCATCAGCAGTTTTTTTTCTTCATTTATTACCGCATAATTTTAATTTCAATATATGATCTTCTCTTGATTATTTCTTGGTAGCTTAATTTTTTCGCATTTTATATAGAAATCGAAGCTAACCCAGCTTACTGATAACTCAGCAACTTGAATGATACTTAAGAGAATATTAAATATTAAGATTAAGATAAATTACGATATATTGTATTATTATTATACTACCAGATTCAAGATACAAAATACGACCAGAAATTTCGTATTTAATAATTTATTCCCTAACACGGTTTTTTAAAATTATGAAATCTACTTCGATTGCATGGGAAAAAATTGAAGATATAGCGAGAAAATCGTTGACACAAGCTGAACTGAGCCAGCTGAGTAATATATTTCTTTCCCAAATTATATTCTTCTCACCAACAACTAATTTCACAAAATTAATTCATGAGCAAAGAAACTCGTTTCCAATTTCAATGAAATTTTTCTAATTTCGAGGAAATTTTCAAACATTCAAAAATATTTGAATTGGAATTTTTTGAAAGCCTCTAAATTTTTTCAAAATTCAAGAATTTTTGTCAAATTTGGCGAATTTAACGAAATTTTTGAAATTATAAAGATTCGGATATAATTTCATAAATAATTTCGGATAATTTTTTTTTACCATCAAATTTCCCGATTTACAGTACAATTTTGAATGTAAGGTATATTTGTTAGATTTTCGGAGAGAGAATCTCCTTAGTCGGAAAAAATCAGGGAACCCAGTTAAGCTCCAGAAAAGTTAGTAAAATGAGAAAATCCGTTAAAAAAATCAGGAAAAGTCGAGTAAATTAATTACGCAAATTTTCAACCTTATTCTGATTTTTCCGATGAGATTCTCCTATCTTTGGACATGTACTAACTTGGGGAAATCCCCTTTTTCTTAACTTCCTCGACTTTTCCGAACATTGCTCCCCTTTTTGTACTTTTCGTAAATCAAACATTTTTCTACCATTTCCCAACCGCGTTTTTCTCGATTTTTTCTAACATTTAAACCTTTATCGAATTAGCGATTATCTCTCGACATTTTCATACCATTTTTCAAACTGGTAGTTCTGACAAATTAGTGCTTCTGACAGCCCTGTGATTTAAATATTCAATTTAAATTATTCCCTCGAATATCTCGAGAGGCGCAATAATTTTCGTTCATATTGAGAGTTTGCACACATGTTTTGAACATAATTACAACATGCGCCAATTATGTTACAATTCTCTAAAATATTCATAATAATTCTGGTCTTGAAGTTGAACACAATTCGTGCATCAAGTGTGGAGATGTACTGGCACATAATAGAGAAATGTGCTACAAAATGTGTTCCGTAACAGAACAACGACTATTGTGGAGGGAATTGATTCGTGGATTATCGCTTACCAACACTGAAAAAATTGATCGTTGAATTGTTAAATTAAACCTAGGAATTAGCCATTGGGTATAAAGTATTTCTGTATAATTAAATATTGAAGTCAAAAGCCCAAGAATTTTATATAATTCTAAAAATACCATAAAACTCTAGGAAACTCCTGTCGTTGAAATGATTAAATTTTAGATATTTTTCTTTCCAAAATTTTGATTTTCAATTCGGAAAAATCTTCCCAAAATTAGTTCGTATATTTTACCCGAACTCGGTTTAATTAAGAAAAAATTTCTTTGTTCTGCAGTAAAACTTTTACAGTTCTAACTCAAACATAAAACATTTCACAAGATATTTGTGGGCATAGGTAATAGTGAAGGAACTGTGTGTAGGGAATAGTGTCTGAATTAATCTGTCACAGCCACGGTCACAACTTTATTTTCAGAACTGACCGCATATTACTGGCGGTTAGCCTAATGTGCAGAAGGCGCGCAGTACATCTGAAATATCAACAAAATCGTATCCAATTTTAATTGTTGCAAATTGCTAACAATCCTAACAATTTAAAATTACTAAAATTGAAGATTTTCTGAAAAAGCTTTAAGAAAGTTCCAAAAACACATCGACAACTTTTAATTATAATATTATTTTTGGTAGTATGGAATTTCATTTTCTATTAATAATTAAATTTATATGAAAGTTCCGTGAAAAATAAAAAACTAGAAGAAATTTTTTACATTTCAGATTTAAATTAAAAATAAATAAATTAAAAATCTATTTTCTATCCCACTAATTTAACGTCATTGAAATTTAAAATTGTCTGGATAGAGCTTTCAGAAACTTTCCAGAGTTTATCTAAAGCTTTTAATTAACATATAATTTTATTCATTATCAAATCTATTTTATCTCCCAATGAATTCCCCAATAATCTCCCAATCTCCCACTTTCTTGAAAAATTCATCTATCGGCCTGAAATTTTTAAAAAATGTTTGCTTTCAATGAGCTTTCGAGATTTTTGAAGCATTTTTTTTTGGGAAAATTTGTAATTTCATGCAATAGATTTTAAAACGTAAGAAAATAAGTTCCAAACTTAGAGCTTTCTTTGAGATTACAATGGATTGAGGAAGCTTTTAGCTATGATTCCATATTTCAATTAAATTTAATGAATGGTATTAAAATTAGATTCCAAATTATATAAGATGACATATTAATTTTAAGCTTTCCATGAGCTTTTCAGATTTTAAAGCTTAATTTTAGAATATTTAAAATTTTGTTGAAGAAGCGTTATGTGCATAGAAAATAGATTTTAAAACGTAAAAATTTGGTTCGGAAAACAAAGCTTCCTAGGAGCTTTTGAATTTTTGTACAGTTTTTGTAAATTGTGAAAAGTTTAGTTTTGATATTTTTAAATTTTTCCTCAACTAACATCATTAAATTTTTTTGGATCCAAAGAAAATTATCGGGAAATCCGGATCAAATGTCGCGATGTCCGATATTCAAATTTCTCGGTGCGAACCTTTACTTGATTTTTCTTAGATAAATTTCCACTTTTCCGAAATATTTAGTTCTTGTATTATACATATAAGCTTATAATCATATTCTTAATATAATGAAAGCTTTAACGTTTTGAAAATGGGTCATTAAATTCTGCACACTTTATGGAGATGTTGACCGCACGCCAACAATTCAGATTTGTAACATTTGGTCATTCATTTTTGCCCTTAGTACTCGTACTTGGGCCTTATGAAGCCGATGATTCCAGTTTACTTAGTTTTATTCTCATACGCTTTCCTTTCATTTGGTATTGCAACCATTTTCGACCCCTATAAAATTTTACTCCCAACGAATTGTCACTCAAAAATAGCCAAAAGTTCCTAGATTTATTTAGGATTTATATTCCAGAATAATAGCAATAAATTGCATCATTTTTGAAGTAATTCTTTCATGTATAGCCTTTTGAATGAGTGTAGCATGTCTTATGTTTAAATATGGATGGATTGAATATGTACTTGTAACGTAATTAAAGTGTGGTAGATACGAATATGCTAAGCATTCGATATTTGATAAAAATTGTACTTAAGGATGTGTAGAATTAAGGGCTAGGGGCTCGTAGTAATAAAATGACTGTGTTGTACTTCAAGGAACGGTTCGATGAGAATTTTACAAATCATAAATAATCTGATGTTGTAACCGCTTGATAGACGCAACATTTAGAGACAATGTTGTATTGTTTATTGAGATTAATTACTCAGTATTAGAACTTATTGTATTTAGTATTACATGAAGAGATTCCTTGGGAAAGGAATGGTAGATAGAGGACAGATAAAATATAAGTAGAGTATGCTTGTAAAAATTGTTAATACAGAAGTTATTTATAACAGCAACAGATTATAATTCTATTCGCAATTCTCATTAATTATTTTAAATAAAATTAAATATATTTTGGAATGCAGCCCGACCCACATTCTTAAATTTGAATTTGAATTTAAATTCGTTGAGATTACAACAAACCAACACTAAACGTATGTTTTAAGCAGTTAATTAATTTTCTAGCAAATAAGTCGTGTCAGAAAAACGTTTTAAAAATATGAGCTGTCTTTTATCTGTTACAGCGTCACCTGCAAATATTAAATTAGGACTACGGATGACAACGTTGCACGAGGAACCGTTAGCACATCGGCCACTCGCCGAGGAGCCAGAAGATAGTTACAGTGACCCAGAGTATGCTGAATATGAAACGTATGAAGAAAAATCAGCCCAAAAATCGAAGTTAAAAACTCGAATGTCTTCATCGAAAACGATGGGGTCTTTGCATGAAATCGGTCGTACAAATACGAACAACATTTTAAGTTATACCAGCACAAATTCAGCACTTAAGCATATTGTTGGTACGCCAAGTATGACATCGTCAGCATCAAGTGGATACGACTCACAGGTTTGAAATTTAAAAAGATGAATTTGGTTGAAAATCGATTTTTTATATCATTTATTTTCAGACTGTTTCATGTAGTAATCTAACGAACGATGATATTCTATCGTTACGATCAATGAGTGTTGACGAAACACCAGATTTTGATCGTTCAACATCAGCATCACCACCAAATCGTACAAAAGACTTGAACAATTCAAATCACACGACAACAACACCATACACGCCAAGCAGCCAAAAGAGATTCAATCCATTCATGAAAGATGTCCCAAATGCATCTGAAACATTAACATTACCACACAAGAAACCGTTGACACCAACACAAGAACATCCATTACAAGACTTGACAATCGAACAGCGTCGATCATCAACATCGGATGATGATGAGGTAAATAATAAACCAATATACGAACAAACTATTGAGCAACAATCCGATAATGATGGGAATAAGAATCGAATCAATAAAAGTGATGATGATGACAATCATAATTTAAATCAACACGAATATGATTCACCAAATGAAAGTAATGGGATTGTGAATGTACCGCTACCACCCGGTAAAGTTGTTCGGCGAAAGAAAACCTCTCCCACAACCGGAACAAACAAATTACAATCAAATTTAAATCGAGCATCATTCCCATTGGCTCAGACCATGTACACGAAATCGATAGAGAAGCTTGATGCTCAAATGGGTACATTAGGCAGTGAAACTGATTCATCGGAACGATTGGAGGGGAATGATACCCCCGTTCCGGATTGGGTTGCCGTTGGTGAATCAGTTTTAATCAGACCATACAATACCAGCGGTATTATTGCATTTATTGGACCAACACATTTTCAAGTAAAATTTAATTTATTGTTTTTCGGATTATTTAATTCAAGAAATTTATGTTTTAGGGCGGGACGTGGATTGGAATTGAGTTAGACACGCCGACCGGTAAAAATGACGGTACCGTTCAGAATATTCAGTATTTCGCTTGTAAACCAAAACATGGAATTTTTGTTCGGGTCGATAAATTAATTCACGATAAACGGGGTAAAGCAATGCGTGCTTATAAAGCCGAGAAAATTGCAAAGGGTAAGATATTTAGTCCCATTCCGTAGGGAAATGTCATGGGACTAAATTTAATTCGAACTTAATCGAGCTATTTTCTAGAATCATCAATGACCCGCTCAAAAAGCCGCGGTGAATCGATAAACACGCTCGGTACAACGCGCAAGTGATCGTTTCATAAATGTTCACATCATAAACCACCACCACATCCGAATCGACGTCCCGAAAATGGTCAATATAAAAGAAAATTATTCGGTCGACGCGGTGACAGTGTCGATGGGAACATTTCGACCGTTCGTGTGAACGAAAAATGGAAATATTAATTAAATGGAACGGTCTTGTGCAAAATGAATTGTTGTATTCATTTAAATTCAATTAATTTATAAAAAAGAGAAACACATGCAATATAATAAATCTATCCTTTAATTAATAATTTTTTATAGAATTATCATATCTTTTTACTATACTTGTAATAAATAGAAAAATGTGTATTTTGTAATTATAATTAACATCGAATCAATAAGTATTTTTTTTTTTTGATTATTTTTATATGTTAAATTTTATTTATTGACTTTGTAGTTATCATTATTATTTTTATTGTCTTTTTAATGCAAGAAAATGCACAAAAAAGTGTAATATTTGTATTGAATATATTAAAATAAGTAAAATAATATAATATACTTAGAAATAGGTAAAAAATTCAGTTTGTTTTTTTTTCTATTATTTTACTTGCCTTTTTTAGTCAATTTGCTTGTTTAAAAAAAATTAATAAATTGGTATAAAAACATTCCTATTTGATGGTGTTAATTTTAATTTCAAACAATAAATTTGTTTTTAAAAAATATAATTTAATTTAATTTCAATCATCTAGTCTAAATTAAATTTATGTCAAATGTAGATTTAAAAAGAGTAAAAATATTATTCTTAGAGATAATTACAATAAAATTTCTACTGTCTAGTAATTAGTATTAGTTTCACTGTTTTTTAGCTTCAATAAAAATATCACTTTCGTTCTAAACATTGTTGTCAGAATTGTTGAACCATTTAGTTAATAATATACACAGAATAATAATTGGATTTTATGAATGGTCGAACAAATAATAAGTATGTTGCAAAGAAAAAATTCTAATACAATCTAATTTCAAATATTAAATTATATTATCTTGTAAATATAAATTAAATAAATATAGAAAATCTACAAGGTGACTAGATTTTATTTGTCTTTTCAAAATCTCTTATGTAGTTGAAAGATAAGACCAAATTATCAAATTTAATAATATGGTAATTTCTGAACCATTTTCTTAATAATAATAAAATATAATCATTATTATAATTCATAACTAAAGTAATAAACCGTTATTTTATTTTATATTTCAAACATTTAAATTGGAAATGGTTCGATTCGAAAATTTTGCTTACATTTTAGTCACCCTGTAAAATATGTCACAAATATTTCAAATTAATTAGAAATGAAAAACCTATAAAATTAAAATGAAAATATTTAATTGTGCCAAGAATTTGAGACCGTTCAATTGGGCTTTATTCTTTGTAATAAATAATATTTTCATTGTGTGTTCTTTTTCAAAAATTTTAATATTTTACATTTCGATCTTTATACATTTTCATATACAATATTACGCACACACACACAGACCCAATGAAAGCACCCGGCGGAGAAAAATTTATTTAATAAATTAACAATTTTTGTCACCAATACAATAAAACTGATGACGTCCTTTTATAAATATATTATTAAATAATAATTTAAATAATATGTAAGTTAATAATTATAATTAAAAAACACTACATATATTATTAATACATGTATTGTAATGTAATTAATTAAAAATATTTAGACTTGTCCATCCACTCAAAAAATACAAGACAAATATTAAACATAAAGTAAATTTAATGAAAAATCCTTTAAAAATTGTATTAGAATTTTTGATAGCTTTTCCTTTTATTAATTAATTAAATTTTTTTCTTAAACATTTATCTTTTTCTAAAATCCGACATAATCGACTTGCCTAATTTCAAAATATCAATATCATATTTTATGTCAGATTACGTTATGTCAGATTACTCCTATCCATTTCGGCTATTAAAGTGAGGGTAGTTGCTAATCCAATTTAAGAATAAACTTTCTTTCGAAAATAACTCGATGCCTTGCTGGATTTATCTCGTGGCAAAGAAAATAGTTAAAAATGAATTTCACTGAAAGATAAATTTATATTGAATTAGAAATAATATTCCAAAGAATTTTTTTGTGATTTTTAATAAAACTCAAGATACTGTTGGATAACAATTTCGAACTCGTTTTGGAGTTTTTCACAATTCGTCCTTTCTATATATTAGTTACTTAGGTTTAATTTATTCGATGTTCGCTTGTTAGTAACTAACTCATTATACACGACCCAACTGTAACCTCCTCAGAATTGAAAATCAAATTTCTTTAAGAAATTGAATTATTCAAACAACCACATACCATACTTATATTTGATTACTTACAATATAATTTGTATTTATATACAATTAAAATAATTTCTTAAAATTAGCAGCAATAAAATAATGAATGCAATCATTTCCACAAAAATCAAATGCAACAAATTTCCATAGAAATAAAAATTAAAATGAGCTTTTTTTGTATTATGCTATCTATCACTGCAATTGAAAAAATATAAATTAAATATGATAATAAAATATAAATAATAAATTATTAAATATTAAACAAAAATTGTTATCTTCAAAAGCGTCCAAAAAACAAATGAATTTAATAAATTAATCGTAATTGAAATAAAATTAAATAAAATTTACCCAGAAATCGCTTTCATTTATTATTTTTTTTAATTGGCCTAATAAATAACTATTTAGACTACAATAAATTAAAAGGTAATTAAACAAACCCGAAAAAATATAATTAAAAGAGACTGGATTAAATTTGAAAATGTATTAAAAACTCCTAAAATATTATCAATAAAATTTTTTTAAAAAATTTAAGAAATTAAAACAAAATATTTCGTCCCATCTAATCATTGTCAAACAAAAATAATCTAGATTAGAAATAAATGTTATTTAATTAAGAAATTAAAAAAAAAATAAATAAATCACATATTGGGCAATAATATTCCATCCCTATTTTAAAATAATAAAATAAAAAACCCATTTAACATTTTATGTATAGCAAATTTATTAATGAACCAATTAATGGCAAAGAATATAATTAGATTTTTGAATTTAAAAATAAAAGGAAAACAATGCCATTAAAAAATAAATTCCTTAAATTGTATTTTGTGAAAATTGAATGTGATGTGACGCTAAAGTAAAAGCAAATAAATAAAATTATTAAAACATAAATTATATATGCTTTTGTAGATAACAGTGAAAGAGAGCCTTTAATTATTGTAGATAATTAAGATGAATAAAAATTGTAATTTATTTTGTCTATTTTGAATATCAGTTGATTTTGAAAGTCACATTTAGAATTATTTCAATTCAATTATAAGAAACATCAATCATGAATGAATATTTAAAATAATAGATAATTATTAATGTGACTTTTAAAATATTATTGAGAATTTATAATATAAAACCCACCGTAAAGTAAAATAATTAAATATTAAATAACAGTTCATTAAACTGATTTTTTTTAGATAATTTTTTATATCTCTAAAAGTGTATCTATAAAATAAAAGAAAAAAATTTATCGTTTATAAATGATCTATTCAATAACTTGATGAATTAAAATAAAATGCAAAACCCATTTAATCATAATTCTATCAAAATTAAATAATAGTTGAAAGATACACCTACTGCATCCTTATTTATTTTGTAAATAAATTTATTTTTTTTTTAAATAAAATCAAATTTTAAATTAATTTTTATTATCATTTATTTTATTAATTCAATTAAAAAATTTTATTTTCCATTAATTAATTTTTATTGTTATTTAAATTAAATTTGCTATTTACGTGATATAATTCTATTTATAATTAAAAAAAAATAAAAATAAAAACAAATATCAAACATTATAAATTAATTATTTAAATATGTATCAGTATGTGTTATTAGCATTATGTTTAAAATTAATTTTAATTGAAACGGCTTAAAATATCTTTTTAAAAAAAAATATATAATCATCAAGAAATATTTTTTATTCAGTTTGTTATTTTCATTTTAAATAAAAATTAAATGTGCATTTCTGTAAAGTGATTAAAATAATAAATTTGTTAATTTTTATTTTTTATTTGTTTTAATTATTTTAATTTTGAAAAACAAATAAGTTTTGTGTTATGTAAAATTTATTATTAATTATTACATAAATGAGCCTAAGTTTGTTGTTTAAAAAATATAAATTATATAATTTTTTTAAATTAAAGAAATTAATTCTAATTTATTTTAAATTAGATTTTCTATTAGTAAATATTTAATGGGAAAAATGAAATTCATTGAGTAAAAAAAAAAATCATTCCAAAAATTATGTAAAATTTTTTGATGTCTTAAGAGAAGTATAAGTATATTAAAATATATTAATTTAAAATAAAAAATAATTGTTTCGTATTCTATGTCTTTGGTTCTAAGTATTTATTAAATTTCATGTCATTAAAACCATATAGAACATATAAAACGTCACATAGTCTCATTTCCGGTTTACCCAATAAGAACCGGTCATTCCGTTGGATAGGTTCCCTTAACGGTTCCTGGATCCGATTGTTGTAGTTTTCTTTGTATTGTTCTGGATCAGGACAATAGTTATCTAATAAAAGACAGTTAATTTTGAAAATGTTTTGTAGCAAAGACAAATTGTAAAGTAAATTTTTAGTTTTTTTTCTTTAATTTCTTGCAGAACTATTTCGTCCAATTGATAAGAAAAACTTTATAATTGAGTTCATATTTATTAACTCAAGCTTTGTATTTGAATACAAATTTACAAATATTTAATTTAATTTAATTTACAAAATATTTTTCAAATTTTCCAAAGTTGGCCAAAAGAACTGTCTATTTTTGCAATTTTTGACAAATTCGTCAATCGGCCTGAAATTTATCGGGATTGAAATGAGATTTTAAAATAAGAGATTATTTGGGAAAGTTTTTGGCGAACATTCCATTTTTTATCTAAATTAAACGAATTGGATAAAAATTCGCTTCCAAATGATATAAAATGCCATTTTAATTTTAAGCTTTTAATGAGCTTTCAAGATTTTTGAAGCTACATTTTGGGAAAATTTTTTATTTCGTTTAAGGATCGTTATATGAATGGAAAATAGATTTTAAAACGTAAAAAATAGGCGCAAAGCTTTCTTTGAGCTTTTAAGTTTTTGCAGAACTTTTGTACAACAAGTTTTGTTTCGATATTTTTGTAATTACCCTCAACTAATTTATAAACTTCCTGCATCATTACACTTCTTTTGGATCCATAACGAAAATGATCGGGAAATCCGATTCAAATGTCGCGATGTCCGATATTCAAATTTCTCAGTGAGAGCCTTTACGAATTTTTCTTAGATTAATTTCAACTTTTCCGAAATACAATTTAATTTGTGTATTTTTTCTTAACTGTTAAAGCAACTTTCTGCATTTTTACATTTTTTCCGATTGGTACAAATTAGACCGATTACAGCCGATTGGTAATAAATTAGACCTAATGAATTTTAAAGAAATAATTATTTACTTGCAATAGTTGGGGTCTAAATCTAAGGCGCCAATTGGGGGGGCGGAGGGGGCGGTGCTAATTTATTTCTGTAGCTAGACTGTTGAAATTAATTTATATACATATATAAATATTAATACAGTCAAACCTGTTTTTGTGCTGTCTTTTTTGTGCGATTTTTTATTTGTGCGGTATATGAAAATGGAGCATAACACCCCGTTTCCATGTGTAAAAACTGCAATCGTAATTCTAGGAATTGAGAGAAATTTACATTAATTTACAGAATTTGACATTTTCATTTGCATGAAATCGTTACGAAAACGTTAACGTAATCATTAATTTTCTAATAAAAGTTCTACAAAATTTCAAAGTTTTCATCGGAAGCTTTTAATTGGCATACCATTTTTTCATTTCAGAATAAATTTTTTATTAAATTAATTAAATTTAAATGAAATCTCAAATTTTCTGGAAAAAGCTTTCGAAATGACAAGAATGGTTGTGTTAAGAGCAAGTCGGCGAAAATGAGGAAAATCTACGATTAGATACTTTAGAATCTATACTACCATTTGCCGACTATTTCTCACGAATTCGTCCAATATTTTCTGAATTATGCCCCACCTTGCTTCACTTTCTTATGTTTTACCGATTTTTCCGGTCTATTCTACACTTTTCTAGATTTTTGATGGACTTTTCGGAATTTTCGCCACTTTTAGAATTTTTGAAACCTTTTCCCGACTTTTTCTCTAAATTATCCCGAATTTTTGGCTCAAAAAAATTAGAAAAATGACAGAAATGTTGAGAAAAATCGGAAAAAGGCGGAATAGTACGGAAACAATTTTTTTTGGAAGAGTCTGGCCTTCAAAAAGGGTGTTGGTTTTGTTAAAAATCGATTATTTTAAAATATACCTTCCTCGATTAGTTCAGTGGCGTGCAGTCTAACGCGCAGTAGGCGCAGAGCACACCTTCTCGAATCCCTCGGGAAGTTAAATTTAAAATCTGCATATAGTTAGATTATTCTGATCAACTTTTAAGTGATTCCACTTCGAAATTTATAAAATAATCCAATGACTTTTCCTAGCACTCCCAAATTTTATCTTACATTTTCTTACTTCTTTCAGACTTTTTACCGAATTTTTTTTCGACCTTCCCGTATTTTTTATCGATAGAAATTTGCAGTACCATGCGCCATAACATAACAGACAGTTATGTGTCTAATTGAGGAGTTATTCAGTTCTGTAGAATTTTGCCTTTGCAGAATTTATGTCTTTTGTTAAAACAGTCAAAGGTAGCACAAAATCTGCAAAAAGGGTAGGAAATTGGAGGCATAACTAGTCCCTACTTCTCTCCTTTACTCGATTATCTATTATAATTAATTGGAATTTTCCTAGAAATTGTCTTAGCTCAAATTTTCTCCCATTTTGATTAGTTTTTTACCAATATTCGCTTGAAATTTTGCCAATTCCAATTTTCTCTAGACATTTGCCGCATCTTTCCCAAATTATCCGAATTTTTCCCTACTTTTCATAATATCGACTTCTTCCTATTTTTTATACGTTTTCTGAATGTTTCTTTTCCTAGAAAGTTTCCGGCTTTTCGGACATTTCCAAATTTGTCAATATTTTCGTAAAGTTCTTCTGATTTTCTAACATTTTCCTGGGGCTATTAGATTTTTCCCGAGTTTAGTGAATTTCTCCTTATCTTTTCCGACTTTTATTTCGCGTTTTCTTGACTTAATATTATCTTTTCTCGGCATTTAATTGAATTCTCTAAATATCGTTGTCTTTCCTATATGCTTTCAATGAGCTTTCATGATTTTTGAAATATGTTTTCCTGAGAAAATGTTTAATTTCGTGAAAGTAGCGATATCAGGATAGAAAATAGATTTTAGAATGTACAAAATTAAGTACGAAACTTTAAGCTTACAGTGTATTGAGAAAGTTTGTAGCGAAAATTTTATATTTTATATAAATTTATTGAATCGAATAAAAATTGGATTCCAAATTATATAAAATTGAATTTTAATTTTAAGCTTTCAATAAGCTTTCAAGATTTTTAAAGTTTTTTTTGGGAAATCTGCAATTTTCTTTAACGGAACGTTTTTTAGGTAGAAAATAGATTCTAGAACATAATAAATAAGGTTCAGAAAATAAAGCTTTCTGGGAGCTTTCAAGTTTGTACGGAGCTTTTGTACGAAAAGTTTAGTTTTGATATTTTTGTATTTTTTCTCAACTAATTTGCATATTTTCTGCATCATTACATTTTTTTGGATCTGAAGAGAATAATCGAGAAATCCGGATCAAATGTCTCGATGTCCGATGTTAAATTTCTCGGAACGAGCTTTTACGAATTTTTGATTTTTCTGTGAAAAATTTCAACTTTTTACATTTTTTCCGGCCGAAGGAAGTATTCGACAGGCACTCTAGTAATAGCATTGACTGAGTAATGTTCTCTTTAAAAAAGCAAACGCATAAGATTAGGGGTCATAAAATTCTGCACACCTCATGGAAATGATGACCGCATGCCACTGGCATATGTAAATATACTAAATTGACTAATTTTGGAGTTTCAGCAATTTTTCATTAGATAGCTTAAGGAATTGTTTCTGGTACGGTTTGGCCCCTTGGCGTGCCGAATTTGTATTGTTCATTGATCGTATCCAATTTGACGTTTTTATTTAAAACGACAATTAACTATTACCGAGTTGGTTTGACTACCATTATTCCACCCTATTCTTCATTTTCTATTTGCCTCTCTTTCGAGCTAATGTCAAATTCTATTGATGTCTCTTACATTGGTGTAGAGAATACACCGGTGGCAGTCAATCGAACTCGACATATAAAAAAGCATATTTTTCATAGGAAATTTCGTTTTATAATCGCGTGGATTTTTCCTTTCATTTCACATACGACTTTCGTAACCATCGAATTTGAGTTTTGTCTCACTTTTTCATCATTAGAAATTTTATTCAAATTTTTATAAAAAAGAATTTTTTTTTGGTGTTTTAATCACAATTTGTCTTATCGTTCGTTTATTGAAATTTGTGCAGAATTGTGTTTCAATTGCAAAGAAAATAATTTAAATTCGAAGTTGGAAAAGTTCAGTTTTTTTCTTGTAAAGGAAAATCAATCCCGACAAAAAAGAGATTTTTTTGTGAATGCAATCAAAGCATAGATTTGCTCTTGCATCATACAATTCTCGGAATTTATTTGTCTGGTTTTTTTTTTGTTTAAAAATTAATCAATAAAATATATTTTTTTAAAATCTGTTCGATGATTAAAAATTTCCACGCGAAACGAGTGGAAATAAGATAAAGAAAAAGAATAGAAAAAAAAATCCCCAAAACAATCGAAACAGCGATGTCCATAATTTTAATGAGAACTTTAGAACGGAACAGTTTAATATCGCTAATGGAATCGGACTTTTTTAATTCCTAAATTAATTGTAATTAAAAATTGCAATTAAACTTAATTTATTTAAATTATGGGCTGTAAATATTTAGTTTCTAACCAAATTAATTAACCAAAAAAATAAAGAAATTCTCCAAACGATTAAAAATCGTCCTAACAAAAAAATTAAAAAAATTGTTCGGGATCGGGAGGCTGTGAAACATCGATCTTTTCCCAATCGAATATTTCCTAACATTCATTTTCTTTAATACAAATAATTGGAAAACACGAGAGAGAGCAAAAATCAGAGGCAAATCAGACTACAAGCGCACGAGTTACATTTTTTTTAACCAAGTCGTTCATTTCCGGTTTTTTTTATTGCATCTGCTGCAATAAACAATGGCTGGCATTAAATCCCAACCGAGTACCCGAAAAATGGGTTTATTCTCTCATGTCAAATACGAACATTTGGTGGCCGGTGTGTCTGGCGGTGTGACATCAACATTACTTTTGCATCCGTTGGATCTGATTAAAATTCGGTTTGCAGGTATGATACTCACTTTGAAGCATTTTCAATCAATTCATTAATCCATTCATTTCATATCATTTAATCATAGTAGATCTTAGCAGCTCAACCGTGGGATATTTCTAGGGATAATATAAGAAATATAAATGAAGACGCATTGTATAACTTCGGGTCTATTTTTTGGACCTGGAGAATAATAGAACAGCCGGGTGTTCACTAAGTAGATGTGATTTCTATTGTATGAATTTAACAAGCAGAATTACCCTCCGAATTACCGTCGGTGTTTTGTAATAAATCAGTACCGCCAAATGGGGTGACATGATTAAATAAAATTTTGAATTCTCACTACCAACGTCGATCAAAATCCCTTTCGTATTTTGAAAAATTGTATATACATGTATGTTTTTAGAATGAATTCCACAATTTAGTTTCATCCGGTAAAGGCGGTAAAGGTGTAAATATTAATTTGAGCAATTTATATCCCTAACAATAAATAGAATATCATTGAGGTATAAGTAAATTACACTGGACTTCCAATATAACGAATGAAATTCTTGTGGCATGAAATGTCACTAAATAACGAACGATTTTAAAATTGTATGTTTATGTATAACGAATATTTTATTCCATGCATTTAAAATTTCGTAAAGATGCAATTCAATTATTTAATTGTTGTAATTAATGAAAGTAAATTTCGTCGAAAATTCAATATCTAACCTGTTTGCACTCTGCGTTCCAGTTAAAACTATTGTCAAATCCAATAAGAGCCCCCGTTGGTTTTCTATGTCCATTAAGCTTGCTATTAAACTTAGAGATATAGCATACCGAGCGTGGATCAGAAATCCTTCAATCTGTAATCGCGAAAGCTTTCGTCGCCTTCGTAATGATGCGTCACAGTTAATAAGAAGGGAAAAAAAATCGGTATGCTAGGAAATATCTTGATAGTTCCAACTTGTCGAATAAACAGCTATGGACTTGTATTAGTTCATTAGGCTTGTCAGGTAGCAAAAAACAATCGCCTGTTATTTTCGGTGCTGCTGACTTAAATAATCACTTTTCGTGTGCGCCGCCGGGTTGTTGTATTACCAGATGTTGCTGACATGTTTTACTTTAAGGAAGTCACTCCCTCTGATACATTGAACGCTATCATGTCGTTGAAATCCAATGCCATAGGGGCAGATGGAATTTCACTTCCTTTTTGGAAAATAATTTTACCGACTGTGTTACAGGCCTTGACCCATATTTTTAATTTTTGCATTAGTAAGTCAGTTTTTCCTACTAGTTGGAAAAAATCAATCATTTTACCCTTACCTAAAATAAATTCACTAACCAGCTTCTTGCCCCCCTTAAATATTAGGCGCAAGTTGGTACTATCTCTTTTACTTCCGATTTACCTATACTGTGATTTATTATTCGCTAATTGTAATGTTAACACGTTTAGACGGCTACAAATATCTTTTAATACCTGCATTAGATATATTCACTGCCTACGTAGGTATGATCGTAGGATAGGATAGGATAGGAATAATACGTAGATATTATTCTCTTTGGTTCACCGAGTTATTTAACTGAAAATATTACCCTGACAAATAATCCTCGAACTAATAACTTGCTAGTTCCTAGATTTAACACTCGTCGATTGGGTAACTCGGTTATTACCTATGGTTCCAGAATGTTGTGTAATTCAATCTCGTATGAAATCAATATTGGACCACTTCTCTAATCCTCCGTAATTTTTTACTTCGAGCTATGCTCGTACCCCAGTTTTATTCCCTCCTCATTAACAATTTATTATTTTTTTCTACTCTTTTTTACTCATTATACTAGTTTCGTGCTAATCCACTTATGATTGCTGTTGGTAATCCTTAATTAACTTGCTTTAGGATTAAACTTCTGTTATTTTTCTTTTAATATAAATTTATAATCAAATCATTATAAGCCTATTGTACGTTTTTATGGCAATACTGCCACATGTGCAATTGTATCAATAAAATATTAAAATATTATTAAATACTATTAATTGTTTTTGTTTCATAATGGTCAGTTGGTCAACCGGTCATTTTTTAAAAGTCAGTAGTGCTCTACGTTGAGTTATTTAGTAGCTTGGAGTAAGCAACATAAATTGTAGAAAATTATGTTTCGGATGATCAAATTAATTTGATTGATACTGAAGATGAAGAAGCGGAAGGCGAATCAATATGAGCTCTAACTCAGGTAATACACTCGGAACCTGTTACAACATTTTAAGAAATGTTCGAAATGGGCTAACCGGAACGAAATAGCCTGTTAAGCAGACTTCAACTTCAGTCTTTGTCAACAAATAAAATATACTATCATGTTCAAGAAGTTTCAGGAATTTATTTTTAAAATCAAAATTACAAATCAACATAAATCTCATTGTCGCCCACAATGTAGCCCACATTGGCCGCAATGCCCCTATGCCACATTGGCCCTATGCCCTTCTAGATCTCGATTTTTGTTTTATGAGTTCGATGCTATCAAGTCACGTTCACCGAAGAGTCAATCGAAGAATAAACAAATGAATGGGGTGAATTTGGAGCTCTTTTAATGGCATTATTTGTGTTTTTTTTTGGCCATAACCTCACCAATAATCATTGTATTGTGTAATGGCGCTCCATCCAATTTTTTGCTCCATTCCTTTTTCCCATTTTCCAAATATTCACTGGAAAGGTTCTGCCACTAGCAGGTAATTTCTAGCATTTAGTTGAAGTGAAAAAGAAAATTCTATTTCATCAAATATGTCGAGTTTTGTACCGAATAAAGTGTTTTTGCGGGGAGTTTTACTCCATTACTTCAATATGAAGAACAGTGCTCCCGAAAGTCATCGTATTTTACAGGAAGTTTATGGTGACCATGCTCTAGCAGAGCAAACGTGTCGGAAGTGGTTCACACGGTTCAAAAGTGGTGATGTTGACTTGGAAGGCAAAGATCGACCCGGACAGCCAAAAAACGCTGATTGCTCGAGGAGAGCATTGCTCGTCTGAGGAGAGGCATTGCTCGATGAAGATTCGTGTCAAATGCAGGAAGAGCTTGGGGGTTCATCGCTCAACGATTGTCAAACGTTTACATAACTTGGCAATGATTCAAAAGCAAGGAAATTGTGTGCCGTATCAATTGAAACCAAGAGACATCGACGTGCGAACAACGGCGCAAACGGAAGGGGTTTTTTGGACCGTATACGCGGTCTACAAATACGAAACCGGAATTTTTTAATAGAATACACGCGTTGATTGTATGAAAATGATAAAAGATATTTTATTCCAAGTATTGCCCATCGTTAGCTACACATTTTTCCCATCTCTCTGACAATTTGTGGATGCCACGCCAAAAAAACGGTTGCTCTTTTGAGACATCGAGCCATTTTCGTACATTTTCGTAAAAAGTGAAGCGCTGCTCAGGAACCACCTGGGACACGGGACACGGGACACGCACTCATCGATGCAAATAAGTAGTAATCGGATGTGGCCAAGTCTGGTGAGTAAGCCGCATGCGAAAGTATTTCCCAACTAAACGCCTCAATCGTTTCCTTGACCCGTGGTGCTGTGTGGGATGGCGTATTATCGTGAAGCAAAATCGATATTCTGGTCGTTTTTACGCAAAGTTTGATTCAAATCGATCATTTGTTGTTGGTAGCGTTCAGTATTAACAGTTTCGCCAGGTTTTAGCAGTTCATAATAGATCACACCCTTCTGATCCCACCAAACACAGAGCATTGTCTTCCGTCCATAGCGATTTGGCCTTGCAGTCGATGTCGATGGTTCGCCTGGAGTTACCCATGATCTTTTACGCTTAGGATTCTCGAAATATATCCACTTTTCATCGCCAGTCACAATTCGATGGAGAAATGACTTTCTTTCGTACCTGGCGAGCAACATTTCGCAAGTGGTTTTTCGGTTTTCACATTTGATTGTCGGTTGTCACATTTAATTGATCCGCGAGTTGTTGTTGTGTTTGAGAGTCATTCTCATCCAATAATCTTTGTAATTTGCTGTCTTCATACTTTTTCGTTGGTCTTCCACGTTCTTCGTTTCTCACGTCAAAATCGGCGCTTTTGAATTTTTTAAACCTCTCAAAGCACTGTGACTTGCCAAGAGCATGCTCACCGTAAGCTTCGACAAGCATTCGACGTGATTTTGCAGCAGTTTTCAAATGCTAGGCAATTGGGAGGCGTTTTTGTAACTCGCCTTAAAACTGTCGAAAAGATTTCGTAGCTCAGTAGTGCACATAAGGAATTATAAGCAAAGAGTCATTTGCTTTTTTTTTTATCTTTTCAATTCGTCGGTTGAAACTCGTATTGTAAATGTCAATATTAAAGACATAAATAGCATAAATATTAAAGACAAGTGATACTCGGTATTTGGCAACCCCGACATAACTAGCCTTTGTATAATTAAAATAACTGAATATTAAATATTATTAATTTGTAGTTCTTTAATTAACGTAGCTAATGAGCATTTCAAAATAAAAATTCTGTCAATATATTTTTCTTTCATTATCTTAAGCAAATAATTTCACGCTTGATTAGTACTTGTTGAAAACGAATAATGATATGACTAACCGTCTAGCAGTCGTACACAATTAGAACAATATGAAACTATTACATTAGACAGCCTTGACCAAATTTCGATCGCATTCAGGCCGCATATAGTTAAGTGATAAAAGTTTATCATTGCCCTAATTTTAGGGAGGCCGCGGAGCTAGTAAATCTGAATATCCTACAATATTTAAATCTTTAACCGGTAAAAATTGGATTAAATCTCAGATTTGCTTCCGCATCGTATGATATACGAATAGTAGATTTCTTCGTACACGTGAAACACGATTAACAGATGCTTGTCGTGCTCTAAATTTTTTTTTAAATATTTAATGTAACGTCGATGGATTTCTTCTTTTTTAAAAAAATCGAAAGTGATTCACCTTGATTACAGGTTTACATCGCATGATAACGCTGTACTTAATATAATTAACCATTGATAAGAGGAAATAAACTGAACATCAACCTATTTTAACAGATTTTATTCTGATAGAATCAGACAGTTGAATGAAATTGATCGGATGGTTTCACCTCGACCTTGGGACTTCGCTGGTGTAGATTTTCCAGCATTTTATTTCAAATAAATAAATTAATGAAGAAATACGGTGACTCAATTTCAAATAAAGTCTGGAAAAGCATAAAAAAAAATCACCCAAGGTTACATAAGGAAGTATAATTGCGGTCATTATTATTATTTAAAATTTCTAATCTAAACTGAATTTTATCAGTGTTTTTTTTAAAACAAAATTACCCAAATGTTACTAGTATAAAGTGTTTATTAAAAAATCTAAATTAGTAAATTGTTTCCTCATGCCAAGGTTACATCATAATCAATCAAAATAAAATATAGTCTCATCCAGACATCCCTCTATTAGCTTATTGAATTTACATGGAAATAAACAGTTCCATCTCTAAACTACTAAATCAATATTTTCATTATCATCAAATTTGGTATAGGGCCGGTATCAGGGAACTTCTGGACAAATCATTGGAGATTTATTTACAAAGCAAGTCACCAAGTCATCTAAATTCGCATAAAAAACGAACCGGTTCTGGTATAAGTCTACAATGGATCTCTCGTCACGTGCCTAGACATATCATATCTGTGTGATTGGACATATATTTCTCGTCGCGTTTTCAATTGTTAAATATATAAAATAACAACTTAATGGCAGAAATACTAAACAAACAGTATAATAGCTTTCATTTAGTAGCTAGAATTTGGTAGAAGTTAATATAATATATTTTCTAATTTTGCAAATAAACAACCATGACATTTATATAAGATAAGAATACGGTCGCCCAATATATATCTTAATTGAATGTTAATTAATTCGGAGAAAAATAAATGTTTTGACGCAATATCTGCATAATATGAATAATTAAACAGGTAAACAGCGCGCGTAAAAAAACCTATAATCCAAAGAAATTTAAATTCGCCTCACTATCCTTATTGAACCTATCCTTTTTGGCACTCGAATGTAATTATTTGAATTAAAACCTTTAATACATTGTATTGGAGATTGTTTAATTTTCCTCACATGGGTTTCGTGGGGAAAATATTTTCAATTTGTCTATTGATTACAAATTATATCTGAACGTTAGGTGTTTGATTTATATTTAGCTTCGATTATTCATTGGGCTGATGACGTTGCAAAATTTGAGGAAATAAATAAAAACCGTAGGATATTGATTATGCGAGTAGATGAAAATATCTTAAGATTGATTTATTATTTAATTAAAAGTACGATACGGTTATATACTAACTATGTTCATTTGTAATCGTTTTGTATAAAAAAAATGAGATAGCTTGACCTTTACGCGATATTGGAAATTTACAGACCGTTGATGTCTGTAAAGTACCACCGAAATGACTTACATTACGAGGATGGTTTCAATATCCTATCCCATGTATTTAGAAATTTCACGCCTCACGGCACAAGAAATAAAGAGAAATGTTCTGATAAGCAATGTCGATCGTTGTCAATTATATAAAACTGTACAGATAGGAAATTACATTTCCGTCGTCTGATTCATGAAGTTGTCTTTATATTAATGAAATTTTATTTCGTACGTATGTAATTTTCGGTCAATAATTCACCAATTTCAGGATATTAGAAGTCAGACTTACCTACAATGGAAGAATTATATATATTGGGTGAGGGAAAAAGTAATGAGCCTTGTTCTCGATTGGTGGCTTTACGATCACATAACTTCGTAACCATCCATCGCATCGCAGGCTATACTTATA
>JANTOP010075437.1:0-21277 GCA_027564815.1 Symmerus nobilis | reverse complement strand
CCTGTAACATAAAGGTTTGAACTTCATGACAAATAGATATTTTTTAATAATAATTTCAATTCGTTCATTTTTATTTTTACACCACCTGTAAGGATAATCTCCTCTGACAAGCAAGGAAAGTCAGAAATGCATTTTTAAAGAAATAAATTCCCTTTCAACAATCTCCCTATCTGCAAGAGAGGCCAGAGGCGTTATTGATATCCAAATAATCGAAATATAATATTAGGGTCAAACCTCCCATAACCATGGTCAAACCTCACTCAGTATGGGAGGTTTGACCCTACTTTCGTTGCTTCAGTAAACACCAAATAAGATTTTAATTGCACTCCTTAAAATTTGAAAAAACTTAATAGCATTTTGCGATGAATATATTATTATTATTTCATATGGTATTCTTGCATTTTTCAATGTTTTAGGAAAATAACGCTTGTTTATGCGCTATTAGGGTCAAACCTCCTCAGTCTCCCCCTAAATCATTTAATGTATTGTAATATATGATTTTATAATTATAATTTCCATATTTGTACGGAATGGCCCAGAATCGCATATTATGCAAAAATGTATTAATTTCTTAAAGACATATATTAGCCGTTATTTTAAACATATAACTTATTAACTAACCTCTTAAGGTCTATCTGGCATTAATCTATTAAACTATCCCCTAAATGAATCAGGAGTGAATATTTCAAATTTTTAAATTTCCCACATTATTAGATATTTATTAAAAGTGGTGATTTAATAATATTGCCCACAAAAACTTCCACCAAAATTCGGAGGTTCATTAAATCAAAATTTTGACAAATTGATTTGTTCGTTATTCATTTGGGAAGAATTCTACGAAATTAATGTACATTTTCCATGTTCCGAAAAAATTTTTTGGAAAATTGCGTATTTACATAGAACGGTCCGAAGAATAATGAAAATTACAAATAAAATAGCAGATTTTTTAGAAATATGTTTGAATTTATATAAAATTATTATTCGACATCATTTTAAAAATATAACTTGTTAGATAACTCTTCCAGATCAATATATCGTTAGATCTGTTAAGCCGTCAAATAAATGGATCGGAAGTGAAATTTTCAAATTTAAAATTTCCTATGAAATTATAGACATTATTTTTAAAAATGGCGATTTAATAAATTCGCTCCACAAAAACTCTTGCCAAAATTCGGGGGTTCATTTCTTCAAAATTTTGAGAAATTAATTCTTTCATAATTTATTTTGGAACAATTCTGCGTCATTTAATTTATAAAATAAATAGAGTTTATTTTTCCAACGAAATTAATAATTAATTTAATTAAATTTAGTTTCAATTCAAAGTATTCTAAAAATTTGTAAAGATTTGTTCAACTATTTGGTGCTACGACCTCCGAATATCTGACTAACATTTAGATTAAGAACTTTTTATTATTTGGACATTTTTATTACATAATAATTGTTGAAGATAAATTAAAATTTAAGTAAAAACTCACATGTCTTATAAAATAATAAGAAAGGCATTGTACTTATAAATTCCTTGGAAAGACGTGAGAATATTTTCCAATTCAGACCTTCTGTGACGATCAACGAAAACATTTAGTTATAAATGTATAGATAAATCTAAAAAGAGGCAAAATTTACAAAAGAAATTTAAAGAACTTTTTAATAGTTAGTAGGGATGCTCAACCGGTGTTGAACCGTGGGCTAAATATTTATCAGGTATTCTGACAAATATCTTGAGGACGCAAAAATAAATTGAATACCCCTGGTATACCATCACATTTTCTTTAATTTAATAAAATTATTCAAACGGCAAAAGCGCATTAGTAATTCATCTGAAAGAGGAAATGTTTGAATTGTATTTTAATATATTTTTTTTATCGTTCGGTGTGTTTTAATTTCAATTATACACCGAAATTATATAATAATAAAAAATGAAGTTATAATTGTAATTATTACAAGAAGAATTAAATTAAATAAATAAAAAATTATTTTAATGATGGGATTTGGTTGTTCTTTTCCTTGTTTTTTTAAAAAGACAATTTGTTTGTAATTGTAGCACATCTGGGTCTTTCTTGGTATTTAACTGATTTAATTTTTTTTGTTCGAGGCAATTGTCTGTTTCAAGCCCATCCTCTTTAATCAAAAATAATTACTCTCACTTCCTGAGATTTTGTTTTTTTTTTTTTAAATATTAAATGAATGATGAACCTTTAATATAATTACAGAAAATTATATGAAATTTGATCATTTAAATACAAGGTTGATTAGTTTTCTTATTTATTTATTAGTTAGTATAAGCGTAGATAAAATAGTATAAATATGGAATTGATATAAAATAGTGAATTGATGAATGAATGATAATCCGATAAAGATTTCCTTGATCCTGGAAGCTTCTCTGAATGAACGTTGATTACTTGCAAGCGGAATGGTGGTTCGTTTATTAAGTGTACTAATTTATATAATTAATCGGCAAGATTTTCCTATATCTGATTAGCATTATAGAAATATAAAATATCAAAATTATTCGATTTATTACCTTGTTTGGTCGTTTATTTTATATATCCAATTTCTATCCAAATATCTGTGTTAAACCGATTCACTTAACATTTCTCTTAAATATTAACTTAAATTCTTTTAAAACCACTCCCAAATCGTTCAGTATAAATAACCGATTAAGTTCTATTCATAATTTAAATATTATTTAAATTAAATCACTCTCTTAAGTGTTTATAAATCTTAAATAAATTTCTAATTGATTATAGAAATTAATTAAATTAATATAATCATTTATTTTTTATTCTCAGAATACCGAAATACGTATTTCTTATACACAGTACGTGCAGCACAGTGAACGATCATCCACTGATCTCAACATGCACAATTTTTAAGGAAGATCGTTCAATATTTTACAAGAGAAATGTTAAGCAATCATTATAATGATCATTTGAGCATAATTTTCTCTCCAAATCATGAGAGATGTACGGTTCCTCGTCGATTTTTCAATGAACGATCGCTGGCACGGAATGGTGCTTGGCGCTTATTAATAAATCGTGAGATCTTTTCGTCTAGTAACAGGTTCATTCAATAGTTCATTCACTTTGATTACTGAGATTTGAACTCAAAATATTTATCAATGTTAAAGAATGTTAAATCAATCTTCAATCATTATATGTGATCGTGACAGGGAAAGGGCCCTTTGCTTCACCTAGGCTAAACCCGAGTTAATATTTTTTTCTGTTTCTAGATAAACAAATGAACAAAATGCACTTTGTCCCGCTCAAAAATTCCAAAAATTGACTTACAATTAGTTATGAATATTTAAAAGAAAAAAATTTGGTTTTGAGTTATAGCTGTTTAAAGTTTGAAAATTGTAAGAAGAAATATGAGAAGAGGTCTAGAAAAATGATTTTATTTATATTTCTAGGCTTCAAATCAATCTGAAACAACTTGCAATCGTAAAATTAGATCCCAGAGTAGAGTTACCAACGTTAATCTAAAAACACCAAAATTGGACCCAAACTCACATTTTTGCTTCTCCTGAAAAAAGTGGTTGGTGAAGATAAGGGCCCTTTTCCCTGTCACGATCACATATACTGGGATTGGTCTGAACAACTTCTAAATTTAGTTACTCGAAATTATCTTAAGGAACGTATAGCAATTTATATAGGAATCAAATTGTCGATCCTTCGGGAATATACGTCTGAAGTTTCAGAAATCTAGCTAAAGAAATTATAGTTTTATTAACAAAATCATTCATTAACGAATACCTAAATTCTTCGATAATTATTTAGGAAGATTTATCATGGAATATCTTCTGAAAAAGAATCGAAAGTAAGATGTGATAATAATTTAAATTCCAGAAAACTTTTCCTTGCATATTCTATGCAAATGACCGTAAATTATACTTCCGTAAAGCATGTTCGGTGTAAAGTGATCAAAAGAAAAAGTGGTATTGATAGTACAGGTTCAAATTGTTCTGTAACCATCATACATTTCTCTTGATTTTTATCAGGTGCAAGTATTTTCACTTATAATGTCTTGTATACATTAAGTCCATCCATTATACCCCGAACCATATCTTATACATGTCTGGTGATGGAATATAAAATCATATAAATTTCAGCGAAAACAAAAATTACATTATTTCATCTCTTCCATGTTAAACATTGTCATTAAAATGCGCATAAATGTTATGCTATATTTTGCACATAATTTTCACAAAAAGAACGGAAAATTATTCGCGCAAATGATATGGTGAGAGTAAATTGAAGAAATCGTCATAGACTTGTCATCAATCAATGATTTATTGTTTATTTTCTATTTCTCTATGGTAAAACAGTAGTTTGACATGAGGAAGGGTTGCTAACTATACTCATAGAATATTTTAAGTCGTCCGCCCGCAACAACATTTGGGTTGGACAAGCCTGATTTTTATAATATATACCTTTATGAATAAATTGAAGTTGTCAACCCTATAACCCATGATACCCTCATTCGAATTATAAATTGTTTATTCATATTTGTGAAGTGGAAAATTAATCTATAATATAACAAGATGTGCATATGTTAAAGTCGCAGTTCGGCAACAATGTTATATATACCATGTATTAATGAATGAAGCCTCAGGGACTGGGCCACCCACTTTCCGGACACAAAACGATAGAGAATTAATATATATTTAGATATTTATAGATGTATGACTCGAAACCAATGAATTTAATTCGCTAAATTTTTATTGAGAGACTTGATGGCAGCAATGTTAATGAAAAAATCCATTAGCGTGTATCGATCTATAATAAGAAAAAATATCATATCCACTTAATATACAAATTTCTAATAAAAGGAAATGATTTAATTCTATCCCAGTTTTGGTAATCCGATATCGAGACAACCTAATGAGTTTGATACCATATAATGATGAAAAATAAGCCTAATTGACAACCGATTCTATCGATATCAATTTATCGACAATCGAAAATGAAATTATAAAGAAAATCAAATTGCTATCAGCAATATTTTGACTTATCTCATCAATAATCTTACTAAAAACCTAAAAATCAATGGAGCATGAGTGTATTTATTGGCTTCAGTTAGTTAATATTATTATTTATCATGTATATCCATTATAAAATAAAACACTTCAACATCAACAACAAATCTAGTTGTTTATTGAAATTGAAAATATTTATAATTATTATTATTCAATTAAATTGTAACAAACAATATGTAAATTATAATCTTATAGCAGTTTTACAATGATGTGTTTTTGGTGTATTACATATATAATAATTATGTATATGTATTCATCGAGAGTAATGATTATATTAAATGAAACGATAATAAATTGCATGTTAATATATTCGATCATGGTAATTAAGTAGATGTATATATAGGTACGATATGCATTTCATGAGAATGAGAGTAATCACCGGATTAATGTATGAATTAAAATGATAGATAATCAGCTTAAAGTATTATTCTTGACTATACATTATTTTACTTTTAAAGGCTTAATATTACCTTTCAGACCCTTTTACTTATTATAAATTAATTATATTTCTCGAGGAAGTTATGAAACTTATGAGTTCATGTTGATTGTTATTCTTAATATTTTAGAAGAAAATTAACATATTTTTTGAATGGATAATCTACTTTATTTATTCATTTCATTTATGGATTCTAATATTATATATGATTTTTTTGGACTTTTATCGGCAAGACTTATATAATAATATTTTTTGTATTCATTTAAAAATTCCAAATTCTTAAAGAAATAAACATTCTCTGCGGTTAATTTGAGAATCTGCAGCATTTAGGTTCGAAAGAGAAAACATTAAAATTGTTAATCGATACTAAACGATAATAATTAAATAAATTCTTATAAATTCGAATAATTCCTGTAACCACTGGTTACGTTAAGTACCGTGCGCGACCAATGTATTATTTTGATGATGACAAATTAGCAACTTTCATAGCAGGTATTTTCTGCTATATATATGAATCGTATCCATATCAATATTAGCTGGTCCCAGTGGCGTGCAGTCTAACGCGCAGTAGGCGGAGAGCACACCGTCCCGAATCCCTCGCGATAACACTTTAAAATTTGTATATAATTTGTTAGATTTTTAAATGATTCTACTTTGAAATTAAAAAAATAATCCTATGACTTGTCCTAGCACTACCAAATTTTTTCTTACATTTTTCGAATTCTTCCATTTTACCGAATTTTTTTCCACTCTCCCATATTTTATTTCGATACGAATTTGCATAATCTACCTTGCCTCATAACAGACAGTTATGTGTCTAATTGAGAAGTTATTCAGTTCTGTAGAATTTTGCCAATAGTTTTTAGCTGTGCGCAATCAATCGATTAATTTATCCGTAGAACTAATTTCGTTTGTCAAAACAGTCAAAAGCAACACAAAATTTGTAAAAACGGTGGGAATTTAATGGCATAACTATAGTCCCTACTTCTCTTCTTTTCCCGAATGTCTATATTATATAATTAATTGGAAATTTCCTAGAAATTGCCTTAGCTTCAGGTTTCGCCCATTTTGATTAGATTTTTACCAACATTTTCCTAAAATTTTCCCAACTCCAATTTTCTCCGGACATTTCCCGCATCTTACCCAAATTTAGCCGAATTTTCCCTACTGTTCATAATATCGCCTTCTTCCTATTTCAAATACGATTTCTCAACCTTTTCTTTTCCTAGAAAGTTTCCGGCTTTTCGGACTTTTCCAAATGTGTCGATATTTTCGTAAAGTTCTTCTGATTTTCTAACATTATCCTGGGACTGTTAGATTTTTCCCGAGTTCAGCTAATTTTTTCTTATCTTTTCCGAATTTTATCTCGCGTTTTCTTGACTTCATCATCATCTATACCTTTTACTCCTCGAGGGAGCACAGGTGCTTCCATATGGAAGTCTCTGTGACTTATTACGATTATTTAACGAGTGAGGCTAGGTAGTCAATCTAGCGCTCAATCGCATTTGTTGTTTCTTTATTTTGATAATTTAATCCATTTCTGTTGACCAATTACTTATTTAATAGCAATGGATTGTGTATTGTTTTTGATGATACCCCCAATACACAAGGAGTCTCTGTATAAGAATACTTATATTTCATGAAAGAACCCATATCTGGATAGAAAATAAATTTCAGAATGTAAAAAATTAAGTACGAAACTTAAAGCTTTCTCTTTAAAAGACAAATTTTAGCGAACATTTAATATTTTATCGAAATTTAATAAATCGATAGAAAATTGGATTCCAAATTATATAAAATAGCATTTAAATTGTAAGCTTTCAATAAGCTTTCGATATTTTTAATATTCATATTGGAAAAACTAAAATTTCGGTAAAGGACCGTTATCTGGATAGAAAATCAATTTTTATATGTAAAAACTTAACTTAGAACTCTCTTTTAATAGTTTGGACAAGATTTCTGCGAACATTTCATATAAATTTAATGAATGAGATAAAAATTAGATTCGAAATTATATTTAACGACATTTTAATTTTCAGCTTTCAATGAGCTTTCGAGATTTTTGAAATTTTTTTGGAAAATCTAAAACTTTGTTAAAGGAACGTTTTTTGGGTAAAAATAAATTGCAGAACGTATAAAACGAGGTTCGGAAAATAAAGCTTTTTGGGAACTTTAAAGTTTGTACGGAGCTTTTGTACGAAAAGCTTAGTTTTGATATTTTTGTATTTTTCATCAACTAATTTATAAACTTTCTGCATCATTAGATTTTTTCGGATCCGAAGAAAATAATCGAGAAATCCGGTTCAAATGTCCCGATGACCGATATTCAAATCTCTCGGTGCGAGCGTTTACGAATTTATGACTTTTCTTAAATAAATTTCGACTTTTCCGAAATATTTAATTTTTGTATTTTTACCTAACTGTCAAAGCAACTTTTTGCATTTTTACATTTTTGTCTGGCCGAAGAAAATATTCGGCAGGCCCTCTAGTAATAGCAGTGAATAATGTTCTCTTGAACATTTTGTTAAGAGGTCACATAATTCTGCACACCTTACAGAGATGTTGATCGCACGCCACTAGTTGGTCCATTCTCTACAAATAGAAATATTTTTCTTCATAATTTACTACGTTTTTAAACGCGTCTCTAGGCCAGAAAGTTTTGTAATGATGCCAGTTAAAATATTATAATATTTGGAAAAATTCAATCAAGAATTGTAGCAATTGTTCGAAGCAACATACGGACGGTAACTTCCGTACATATTTTATTTATTTTTAAATAGTAACCTCGAGAATGTTTTGGAAAAGATGTCAATTTCACTCAAGAAAGTTTATTAAAGAAATATAAACATTAAAAAACCGGCATTTAATGTTTGTAAAATTCAATATGGAATTGTTTCTGAATTGTTAATTCTTGAAACCGGTTAAATATTTTCAATTGATGATTCGTTAAGATTGTGCGTGTATATATCTCAATTTTGATAGAAGAAAAAGAAATACTATTGTTGGTAAGTTATTGTCCAGGAAAAAAATGGTTGGTACTTATATTAAAAATAGAAAGTTTCGTTCAACATGAAATTATGAATTATGACCATTCCTTTTATCTAATAGAACTTTTCCCAATTTCGAATCAGGTAACTTGATAATCCGTTCCATACAAACTGATCCATAGCTCCATACACCTAAGAACATTCCAAATCCACCAACCGCTAAAACTGTTGGTATTCGTCGTTTGAATGGGTATCCCTTTAAGAAATATCACTGTTATATATATAAGATTTTCAATAGTTTTAAGTACCCTTGTCATCATCGTACCCATGGTTATAATTCCAAATAAAATAGCTAACGGTACACCTCGGTATATTATTGCTTCATTTGTACAATCATCAATTGTTTTTTGTTCCAATTCAGAATAAATATATTTATTTTTATCCATTACAAATTTCTTATTTACATTAAATTTCGAAAAAATTTTAGGAACGAATTTTATTTAACAAAAATATTTGACATTTTCCGAAAATAAAATAAAAAAATATAATAATTGACTTTAAGGAAAATTTAATTTAATTAAATAAATTAAATTTTCTTGGATAATTTAATCAAGTATTATAATTAAATATAAGTAAGAGAACATTTTATAGAGAATTAACGACTTATCGGCCGGTAACAATCATAATGTTATATTATCACTTACAAGTATAAAGTTACCAGTGGCGTGCAGACTAATGCGCGGAAGACGCATATCACACCTGAAATATGATCCAATTTCTTGCTTGAAGTTCAATTAAACAAAATCGTCCAAAAACTTACTTATTGAATTTTTTCAAAATTTTTAGATTTTCTCGAGAATTGTTGATATTTTCGAAATTTTCCGAAATTTCCTTAATTTTTATTTAACTTTCAACGTTCCGAGTGGTTTACTTGACTACTTCGACTTCCAATTTTGATAAAATTTTGCCCAAAATTGTGTAATTACAAAAAAAGTTCTGAAATAAAGTTACATTCGGAACTTGAGGCTTTCTTTGAGCTTTAAATTTTTTCAAAAATTTTTTGAGGAAAATTTCAAATTCGATTGATAATTCAGTAATCGGATGAGAAGTAGATTCCAAGAAAATAAAATAAAATTTGTATTAAAAGCTCTCAGTGAACTTTGGGTACTTCAATGGTACTTTTTTGAATAAATATGAAATATCGTTACAGTAAAATTATTTGGCAGGAAAATATGTTACAAGAAGTATAAACTTATATTCCAAAGCTTTCTTTGAGCTTCTCCGATTTTGAAAAGCTTTTGGAGGAAAATTTCCGATTTGATCAAATTTTCAGTAATCCAATGAAAAGTAAAATTTATATGAAAAGTTCTCAATGAACTGTGGTGACTGTAATTGAGCTTCTTACAGAAAATTTGAAATTTCTTTGCAGTAAAATATTGGGTAGAAAATAGACTTCAACACGTGTAAAATTACATCCGATGCTTAAAGCTTTCTTTGAGCTTTCAAATTTTTTAAAAGCTTTTCGGGGAAAACTTTAAATTTTAATTAAATTTAATTATTTGGATAAAAAATAGATCTCAAACTGAATCGAATGGAGATTTAATTAAATACTTTAATCAAGCTTTGAGGTCATAAATAAATATTTTATTTTGTAAAGTTAAAATTTCGTTACGGAAAAATTATTGCGATAAAAAAAATATCTCAAAGGTTTCTTTAAGGGTAGAGGACCATTTTTTTGGCATTTTTTTATGCATTTTTTCATGAATTTTTCGTGCCGGAACAGTAAGACCTATTGAAAAGTTCTATTGCAAATCCTTTTCATTGATAGTTTCTATGTTTTTAAACAAATTTTATAAGACATTTCGTTGCATAGTACTCGCTTGGCGTGCTAGACCGCAGGAGGCTATATTTAACTGTTGGTCACGATTCAGTCCGTTTGACTGATCTGAAAAAAATAAACAAGATATATTTGGGTATGTCAGATGAAACTTCATAACTTGAATTAAGATCTTTTGAAAAAATTAAATATAACAAAATGGCGCCATAAAAACGGATTTTTCTTTTTTTTGCCAAGTTTTTCAGTCTTCTTTAAATTCTACAGTTCGTAATTTTTAATGAATCCTATTTTCCTTAATTCAAGTTATAAGTTATTGTATTCTGAACAACCTCGCGAAAATTTTAGGTGAATCGATTCAGTGATTCTTGAGATATCTTGGCCAACGGGTTAAAATACAGCTTCCTACGGTATAGCACGCCAAGCGAATACGAGAAAACAAAACGTCTTATAAAAATTTGTATAAACATAGAAACTAACAATAAAAATGATACGTAAAAGAACTTCTCAATAGGGTTCACTGTTTCGGCACGAAAAATTCATGAAAACTCATAAAAAATGCCACCAAAAAATGGACCTCTGCCCTTAAGCCTTTGTAATAAAACTTCAGATTAATTAATTAATCAAATAAGAAGAGTGAATTTCCCTTGCAATTTTCTTTACTTTACGATCTGATTTTCCAATGAATTTCTTCTGGGCTCTATCAAAATTTAAAAACAATCAACCCCCGAATTTTGGTTATAACTTGCCGAGAAATATAAAATTTTAAAATTTCACTTACAGCGTATTTAAGGATTGGTTTAATAGAGATTATGAGATAAAAAGTTAAAGGTTATCTAACAGAGGTAAGTTATCTAACAAAGTTGTATGTTTTAAAAATATTCAAAAAATGATAGGTAAACTTTCTATAGATAGCGTCCTAGCCATTGGAAGTTCATTTAAAAGTATGCAACAAAATGCAATGAAACTAATAAAGGTGGTAAGTTCTTCAAAATGCTGCACACCTTATGGATATATTGACAGCACGCCACTAAAAGTTACCTTAACTTATGGTAATAACATAATTAAGAAAATGTACTTAAATAAAATAAATATTTTATAATGATTATCTTAAACATCAGATAATTTAACTAGTTACCTGATCTCAAATCTTAAATTGTAGATCTTACTAACCTATTAACTGATTGTAAAATATATTGTATATACTTTCACGGTATTGATGCCATAAAATGTGTGAATTATCACACGATAATATAAATATTATTAGTCTAAGAATTTCCCTGATTTCATCTTTCATAATGATTTTAAACAGAAAAAATTTCAGATATTAAATTTATGTTCACCTGATCTATAATTTTCTTAAGGTGATCTCAAATATCATATTTTGTGATCTGAAGAATTCGAATATGAATTAAGTATGCAGTATTTCTATGTTACCTCAGCTTCCTATTTCACGGAAATGTTTTAAAGATATATATTGTGATTGTGATAAGATATCATTCATTGGTTATTTTAATAAAAAATAAAATAAAAGTATCATGAATTGACTGATCATTTTTCGCTATCTTTAATTTAATGAATTTTTTACATAGAGCTGATCGATCTCGCAAACCCATCAACCATGTCAATGATCCATCAAAACGATCAAATATTTTCATTCTTAATAATATGAAGATAATATTTTTTTTCTTCATTTTTACTTTTAAAGATTTCGTGTTTATTATTTTTCGGCGTTTTTTTTTCTTAATATTTAATGAATTTCTTTTGCGGCATAAACCAGTCATTGAATTGACCTATAAACCTAAATTAAATCATTGATGCCGGCATTTTTGTCTTGCGAGTATTACTGAAGATTATTAGTTATTAAAATCGAAAAATGTACAAACAAATCACTCCCAGCCAATAATCGAAATCAATTGAAATGGGATTTGGAGGGAGTGTCTCCCGCATTGCGGATTTTCTTAATCATTAATTCCTAAATTAATGGTTTAATTTTTAATTCATAATTTCATTTTATTATTAGGAATATATTTTATTTATATTTTTTTATATTTATATATTTTATCAATTTAAAAAGTTTTCTTATAATTTTACATAATTCTCCCAGTAATTTTATTAATTACATCTTATATACGTATAGTTAGAAAATAGATTGATTGGTAGTTAATTTTCTAATATCACGATTTTAAATGTTTCCCAAATAAATTTCCAATTTTCTTTCGAAATTTTACAATCAAATTGAAATGATTGTAAAAATCAGCAATCAATATAATCTACCGGTTGCATTCAACTGCATAGTTGGATGACCTTGCCTTGAAGTTAAAAAAATCGGTATAAAAATCTTCTTCTCAACAAGAAATCGTATTCATAATCCATGTTTCAATATCAAAAAAAGAAATTACTGAAGTAGCATCATGAATCATGATTGTCTATTATATTTTACCACATTTTTTTATCTTTCTTTGATATTTTGTCATATAAAGAAGTAAGACAATCGAAAAGCGTGGAAAAATAATTTACCAAACATGATCTTCACCTTTCTCGAAATTAGATAATCTCATCGATGATGAGACTGTTTTTAAAAAAATATTGGAAAATATCGGTAGATAAATAATCGAACTATTGCACGATATCAAATTGAAGATGATCATAAAATTATTTCTTTCCGGTTTAAAATTTATTCTAAACTCAAGACAAAATTATTTTTTTAATAATAATAGGATTGAATTTAAAATTGATTTCAATAACCTGGGGTGAAGCATGATCCATGCGCTACCATGGATTGGCCGTATACCTAAATATGACACATAATTTCACGAGAAAACGTCTTTATTTAATGTGATAATAAATTGCAATTTAAATCCGTTTAAAAAGCAGTGAAAGGAAAAGTGTTTTATGACTAAATCCTATTTAATTGTTGATCGATTAAGTACGGTGGTATCCAATAAAATAAGTTCAGGTTATAATTAATTTATTGAATTTATTTATTTATTTACGACACTTTCCATTGCATAGCAATTTATTTGGAGGGTGAATCAATCTTAATTGATAGGTTCCGATGAATTTGAAAAAATTCGTTTAGAAAAAATTTATTATTTCAGTCAATTAACATACAAATATTCTCAAAATAGTCTTCGCAACGCGCATTCCGTTGAGATAAAAATATTTCTGGAAACAGGTCTCTAGATATAAGCGACACAAAATTAAAAATCAGCTGCGTTAATAATAGGAATGTCGGAACTCTGTAAACGGTGAGTCTTATAAAATATCTGGTCCAGGACCTGAGATCTAGAAAAAAAAGTTCCAGAAATCCGAAAAAAAAACTTTTCTCGGATTTGGAGCTAAAGCTGTTTGCTCCATAATAAAAGATTTAATGTGAAGTATAATTGTGTAATCAGTTCCTCCCTATACCTTCTGGTCCGGAAAAGGATGAATATTTTAATATCTGGAATATTATATACATATCTCCTCCGTTCCTGAGATATCCGGTTTGGAATTTAGTAAATTTTTTATTTTGTTAGACTTCCAAAGATCCATCTAGAAAACCTATTACTATCAAGGAATGAATATTGCGAAATTGCCTGAAGTGAATTTTAAATAGAGCCACTCATTCATGTAGTTTTTAGATTCCTCCTGAATTTTGAGCCATTCAAAACGGTTGATTTTCTTTAAAAATTCTCATTGACGGAAAATTTTGAGATGTTGAGTCTTTTTTATCTGGCATCGCTGTATATGGTATATCAATTAATAGCCGTATAACGGTATATTTACAGGGAAAGTGATAGATAAAATATCATTTTATTATCAATACTGAATTGGATTTTATTTTAATCTCTTTGTTTTTTATACAACAAATATATCGTGAATACTCTTCGATTAAAAATCCGTTAATTTAAATAATTTAATTTAACATTTTATTTTTAAATATAATTTTCATTAATCAATACATTATCAATTTTTAAATAACTAAAGATATATATCACAATCACAATGGAAACATAAAAAATTTAATATTTAATATATTTGATATTTCAATTCATTCTTGGAATCCTACTCCTGTGCGCTAAATGTTAACTGTTTGCCACGACTATTTTCAAAACGATTTGGTGGTTTGATGTCCATGATGCATATGAGACCAATAGTTAGGACACCACATAACAGGACTGTTACCAGGATACCGGACCATATTGGACCGGATGTAAAGCCAACACAATTATATGCATCACCAAATTTTTTGCCACGCAAAATTGGTTGAACCTAAATTAATAAAAATCTCTTTTTAATTTAATTAATTTATTTTTTATAAGAAAGGACATAATCAAAAAAAAAATTCTGATTAATCAGTCATTGATTAACTATATAAAATAATGAATCAAATAAATTTAATTAAAGCTCACTATCTCATATCTCTATGGAGGATCAGTCTCTCCAGATATTGAGTCTTGTCTTGATATTCTACAGATTTATATAATTTCTTACGCATCTTTAATTGGCAATAAAACTGAGTAATAAATAAACTAATTGTGTATATTATTTTCTCTGAATTTCTTCCCTGCCTATTTTACCACAGAAATTATTGAATTGTAGACCGATATGAGTATATTCGAATTTAATCGTTATTATTATGTTTTATATATTTTTTATTATTTTCTTTATTCCATTATATTATTAATTATAAATATCAGGCATCAATTCATAAGAATTCCGATTACCCAAGATATCAGAATTTCCCAACTTTTGTCATCCTTTACTGATCTAATTTATTGATTTTCCTTAAAAATTCATATTTATTTTAAATGATCGGATAGAAAAATTAGTTAAATAATTTTTAATTTAATCTAATGAATTGTTGCCTAAAAATTGGTCGGAATTATTGTATTTGATCTTTTTAAGCCAGCGTATATTAACTTATATTATTATTAGAAATAATAAAGATTTAACAATTGAATCATAATTGAGAGACGTTCATTTGGAGCTGCTTTTTACCTCAATTTTATTGTTTTGATATTTGTAATTAACCATTAATGGGAAATTTATACAATAAATAAAGAAGACTATAGGTAAGGAGAAAAAATTTAATTTAATTGAAATTTTTTAAATAAACTCGCAAGAAACTATTTAGCGAAGAAGGGTAAATGTTCGGAGAAGAAAAGGTGTGATTCTTATCGTTGGAAAAATATTTTATTTAATTGTTTTGATGTGCGGTTTTTTACTTAAATGTTTTCTTAACTATTCTTTCTTTAAAATTTAAAATAATAATTTTCCCATCAATTTGTTATTATTCATTACATTTTTTATATTATGACGTTCTATCTCATAAAATTGCACTTGCAATTAATGATTTTATTTTATATTTTATTCATTTTGAGGAAATGTATTGTTTTATTGTAATTTTTATTAATAAAGAAATGTTTTACATCAATTACATAAAATCGTTTACCTGTTTTTTACATTCTTTTCCTTGTATTTTGACAAGACAATGGTTAGATAGATTGTCATATCGCTTGCAATAAGTTGACACCTTTTAGCCCACAAACAATGAAATTATACAGAGTTTAGAGAAGAACTACTTAAAAGGATCGAGGATCGAATTTCTAGAGGATCGAATTGTGGATCCTTCGAGAATATTTCGGCCAAGTTTCAGAAATCTAGCCATAGAAATAGTGAATTTTTAAATAGTTTCTCTAAATACAAATCCTTCAAAAACATTTATATAAGTTCTAGAAATGACCCTAAATATTGATTGAAGCCACAGTGGCGTGCAGTCTTTTGCGCAGAAGGCGCAGAGCACACTAAAATATCGACAAAATCGTAACCAATTTTTATTGCTAGTTAATAACATTGAGTTATTCTACTAATTTTTTTAATCTAAAAAAGTCCCGAAATCTAGACTATTATCCACCTATCTGGTATTCTTCCGATCAGTGAAAGATATGTGGTACTTGAAGTCCTGTTTTCTACGATCTATACTCTCTATCACGTGGAGGTATAGTATCGGATAAGATGCGATATATCATATCGTTTATACGCTTAGAAATTTAGTTTCCATCCTAATAATTTCAAATCAGTGAAATTGAAGATTTTCTGATAAAGCTTTAAGAAAGTTCCAAATTCTCATCGAAAGCATTTAATTAAAAAATTATTTTTGGCGTCCAATTTCTCTCCCAATAATTAAACTTAAATAAAATCTGAAATTTTCGTTAAAAAGTTCCGTTAAAAACTGGAAGGAATTTTTATAGAAATTTTAACTTTATAAAATTTCGGTTTTAAATTTATTCCTTTTAATAACTATTTTCTATCCCAATAATTTAACGTCATTGAAATTTTCTAAGAATAGCTTTAAGAAACTTCGTAAAGCTTATCCAAAGTTTTTAATTAAAATATTATTTTATTCATTATTAAATATATTTTATCTTCCGATAATAAATACATATAAATGAAATCGTTAAACTGTCGTTAAAAAGCTCTGTGGACAAATAAAATCTCTACAAAAGCTTCAATGAATTGAATTGAATTGAATTGAAGGAAAGGACCGATATTTGGATAGAATATAGATTTGAAAATGTTAAAAATTAAGTTCGAAGCTTAAAGCATATCTTGAGCTTGCAATGGATTGAGAAAGTTTTTATTGAAAATTTCATCTCTAAATTTAATGAGTCGAACAAAAACTTGCTTCTAAATTATAAAAAATTACATTTTAATTTTAAGCTTTCATCGAGTTTCGGAGATTTTTAATGCTTAACTGTGAAAAAACATGAAATTTCGTTAAAGGGCCATTATCTGGATAGAAAATAGATTTATAAACGTAAAAAAGTAAGTTCAAAACAGAGAGCTTTCATTGCGCTTTTAACATTGTAGTTTTGATAAGCTTTCTGCGAAATTTCCATTATTCATTTAAATTTAATGAATCGGATGAAAATACGATTCTAAGTAATATAAAATGAAATTTTACTTTTAAGCTTCCAATGAGCTTTCGAGATTTTGGTAGCTTTTTTGGGAAAATTGAAAATTTCGTTTAAGTATCGTTATACATATGGATAGAAAATAGATTTCAGAACGTAAATAAAAGGTTCGAAAAATTACGTTTTCTGGGAGCTTTTAAGTTTTTGCAGAGCTTTTGTGTGAAAAGTTTAGTTTTTTTGAAAGTTAAAGATATTTTTGTATTTTTCCTCAACGAATTTATAATCTCTTTCTGCATCTTTATTATTTTTTTTTTTTGGGTGCGAAGAAAATTGTTGGGAAATCCCGATCAAATGTCGCGATGTCCGATATTCAAAATTTCTCGGCTCTTTCCTTTACGAAATTTTGATCTTTCTTAAATAAATTTCAACTTTTCTGAAATATTTAATTCTAGCATTTTTTCCAAACTGTGAAAGCAACTTCCTGCGCTTTTACATTTTTGCGGCCGAAGAAAATATTCTAGTAATGTTTTGTTGCATAAAGCGAACGCATATGATACTGGCTGTAACATTTTGTTAAGGGATCATAAAATTCTGCACACCTAGTGGAGATATTGACCGCACGCCACTGATTGATGATATTAAATAATCGGCCAGCAATATTTACCTGATAATTAGATAAAGTTAGAACAGTCGAACCTTCCTTAAAAACTAACGGTTCCGCACACGCATATGAAAATCCGATCGGGGCCAACGGTGGTTCCCCGACAACATTTAAGGTCATATTTGATGAGGCATCCTCCAATTCAACGGAAGTCAACGACCAATATCCTTGAGATACTGGGAAGCGGAATCGAAGTATTAACTAAAAATATAATTAATAAAGAAATACTTGTTTCATTGGTAATTTTAAAATTCCTACTTTAACCGAATTCCCATTTCGAATCGTTTTCGGAAATGTAACAACCAATCGACTTAATTGATCTCTTTCATCACTTTTAGCTATCCCATGATACCGCAACTCAATTTTTGTATCATTTTCTGTTAGTAAAATTGGTTCGGACGTGTACAGAATAGCTTTTTCTATAAAAATTCAGAATCAATTGATTCGATTAATTTTTAATTATGTAAATAATATACCCGGATCATCAAAGATTAAATCATCGTCAACCGGTTCTTCAGTGGGGGGTGGATTTGATGTCGACGGTAAAGAACTTGTTGTTTCTACGACATCTCTTTTCCGTCGATCCATATCATGGTCTTCAGTTCGAGCGCCTAATATACCTAAAACCTTTCCTTCCCCATATGTAATTACTGCTTCCTTATACAAAGCGACAATTTCTGAATCTTGTTGAGTGGCTGACCCAACCAAATTTATAATCTGTCGGGAAAGAGATTTAAACGCCCATTTTTCCTAAAATTAAATACATTATCCTCCTACCTCAGCATTAACATTATAATCGATTGGATCGGATGTTAACCAATGTTGTGGTAAATATTTCCAGGATTGAGTCTGTTCGATTAACATCCGTTTAAATAATGGGAAATTTTCAGATGTCATTTCGGAAGTTGCGTTACGTAAAAATAGTAGTATTGATGTTGATTCGGAATATAAATTCCTTAAAAATTTATCATCAATCCCTTGTAGAGCTGATAGGTTGTCTAATGATTTTAGATCATCACGACCCCATAACATATACGGTCCCGTATACATTCCGGATATAATCGATACAATTGATAAGAAAATTGATATGATTTTAAACATGATTTTCCACCGAATCAAAAATCGACAAACCACTTTTAGGATTTTGAGGTACTAAATGAAAATTCAGTATAATAAATGAATTATACTAATAAAAATCGATATGATTCATTTGATGGATGGAAAAACGCATGTGCTGTGCAATTTTCTCGTATATCTTACGCAATGAAACTCTCTATTTATTTATTATTTTCCTATCTTATAAGTTATAAAATGAATATAATTTTCTTTTCAATGAATGGAACATTTTATTGATTTTTATTTTATAAAGGATATTTTTGGTATGGCAATTTCCCAAAAGAAAATCGGTTCTTAACGGGTTTTGAGACTTTTTTTAAATAACATAACATGAGGATGAATTCGGAATTTCAACCGATGGAAAAAATTATTTCTCGTAAAGGAAGCTGTTGATTTAATATTTTATTTCGCTATTTAGAAGGTTCTTCTGTCATTCAAGACTGAAATCTCAAAATTAGGAACACCCAATTTTAAGATAAGGGATTTTCTTCACACATGATACCGTTAGAAATTGTAGAAGTTTCGGATAATAAAAAAAAAAATATTTCTTTTAAAGAAACCTGTTAAGTTAATATTTTATTTCACTATCTAAAACAGTGATGGCAAACCTTTTTGAGAAGTGGGTTCATTGGTAAGGGAGATTGGCGAGAAGTGGGACATGGTGAGTTGTGGGACAGTGGAATTGTGGCCATATGAGTATAGTTGACATACTCAAATGGCTATCATATAGCTTTGTCTCCATATAATCTCAGTTTTCATTAGCACTCTACACGTCACACGCATTCCGAGCATCACTGCGCTAGCGTCTTGAAAATTTGTCTCGAAAAAGTTTTATTTACTGTTTCTATTTGCATTGTTTTCACAGCATTTTTCGAGGAATAAATGGAGGTAAATATGTTTATAATTATCATGTGCCATTAATATGTCAACTCACAAAAACAACCCAAACTCACAATATTGAAAATGTAGCGTTTGGGGAGTTGTGGGACACTATTGTTGGGACACATCTTCGTGACAGTCAGCATTGTGAACACCGTACACTTTGTAGTCACCATGCCGGTATATAATTGGAAAACTGAGTCTGAGACTTAGCCAATGTTGGCCTACTTACGAAATTTAGTTTTTAATTTGTTTAACAATGAACCCATTTCCGTCTCATATTTATATCTCGCCTAGAATTTACAACAATACTAACTATTCATGGAATTAATTTGAAAATTTGAAAATATGAGCTTTCGGAACAAATTAAACTACAAATTTTTTTTACATTTTGACACACATTTTTTTCTATTAACCTATATAATGTTTTATAATACCACAGGAAAGAGCATCACTAATGCTGTTAAATGACACCTCATACAGCTCTATAACTCAAGTAGGAGACCTCCTAGAGCAATTTAAAAATGTGACTTTGCAATTTTTGTCAAATTTTTTTCAACTTTACAGCTGTATTTAAAAAACGAGTTGACATCTCGATGAAATTTGGTATTTTTGCAAGTCTATATAAATGGCATACCTATGTAAATCTGAGATGGTGAGGTAAATTTTAGCTTAAAATTGTGTAGATTTGACCTGGAATGACTCTATAGTAACTGGCGATGAAATCCAAACTAACGAGTCAATCACAGAAGCTCGCTAGAGAACACAGTTGATTCCTTTGAGCCGCGCAATGAAGGAAAAACGATTTTTTTTTTCACCGCGGAATCTATTAAATGTATAACCAGTTTTCCAAACTAAAGTTTTAGGTTTTTGAAAAAAAAAAACGCTACGAATTAATTCACATCACCAATAATTTGATTTCTTCAATACACTACCAACCTAAACTAACAGAATGATTTCATTATTTTTTTATTTTTGCCCAATTTAAGCCGTGTCCCACTTCTCCCCAACATTTTTTTAAAATGTGTTATCCGCTATCCGCTTCAATTTAAGATGTTTAGGAAAAATAAATCCAAACACAATTTTTTTGAACTTTATATTTTTGTTTTTATTAATATTTTTTAAATAGTAAGTATAATATTCAACAATTCTTTGTTTTTTATTATTGTTACATCTAAATACGACCCGAACTGATTTCTTTCCTTTTTGTCGATAAAAAAAAGGATTTTTAATGCTTTATAAAAATAAATCAACACTTTAAAATTTTCAACCAGAGTAAAATTTTTACTGAATGAAAATTAAAAAAAGGGATTTTAAATTTACGAATTATATAGAAGACTCCGATTCTTGAGACCGATTAAAATTGACAGACCTACGTATAAGTCCAATTCGCGCTTTTATAATCGAATTATGATCATTTATTGCCC
>JANTOP010075326.1:0-21281 GCA_027564815.1 Symmerus nobilis | reverse complement strand
AATAAAAAAATACTATTTTATTGTACATCAACTATTAAAATGGTTGGTGTACAATTAAAAATAGTATACGAAACAACGTTTGGTGGTCAATGTACAATTTAAATGACTATTTAGTTGTATATTTCTTACGATTTTTTTTTTGCAAAAATCAACTATGTGTCATTGTTTAATAATACCAAGGTCGTTTGTCATCGCAAAATTCAACAACGATTGTAGTCAATTTTACCAATGGAATGTTATCCGTGCGAATATATGCAAAATTTGTCTAGGTTTTTTCGATTTTTTCTAAAATGTTCTGATTTTTACAGACGCTCATAAACTTTTCCCAAATTCTCCGGAATCATTGCATTTATTGTTGAAATTTCTTAACAATTTTGAAAGTATTTTTGAGTCTCTCGAATTCGGTCAGTTAGTTTAATTTAGCATATTTATTGATTGCGTTTTCTTAGCCATTTTCAACCAGTGTCGTACGGTCAGCATCTCGATAAGTTGTGCAAAATTTTATGATGATGATAAGCGTTAGCTTTATTCAAGAGAACATTACTCAATGCGGATGCCGAATGTTTTCTTCGGCCAGAAACAAATTTAAAAATGCGAAAAGTTGCTTTAACAGTTAGGTAAAAATACAAAAATTAAATATTTCAAAAAAGTTGAAATTTATCAATGAAAAATCAAAAATTTGAATTTAGCACATCGGTGTGATCTGGTTTTCCTGATTATTTTCGGGAAAGATCATAATTACTTGAGAAAAAATAGAAAAATGTCAGAACTAAACTTTTCGTATAAAATCTTTGCAAAAACGCAAAAGCTCCCCGAAAGCTTAACCTTAAGCTTTCTAAACCTTATTGTTTAAGTTTTGAAATTTATTTTTTATCTAAATAATGATTCTTCAACGAAATTTCAAGTTTTTCCGAAAAAAAGCTTCACAAATTTTGAAAGCTCGTTGGAAGCTTAAAATTAAAATGTTATTTTATATAAAATAGAATTGAATTTTTATCCGATTCATTAAATTTTAATGAAATATCAAATTATCGCAGAAAGCTTGTTCAAACTATTAAAAGCACAACGAAAGCTCTAAGTTCAGAACTTAATTTTTCAAGTGTAAAAATCTATTTTTTTTTCAGATAACGGCCCTTTAACGAAATTTCAACTTTTCCGAAAAAAGCTTTTAAAAATCTCGAATCCACATTGAAAGCTTAAAATTATAATTCGATTTTATATATATAATTTGGAATCTAATTTTTATTCGATTCATTAAATTTATATAAAATATGAAATTTTGGCTGAAAGTTTTCAATCTATTGCGAGCTTTAAGTTTCAAACTTAATTTTTTATGTTTTAAGAAGATCTATTATATATCCAGATATTGGTCCTTTCTCGAAATTTTAAATTTCAACCCCAAAAAATGCTTGAAAAATATCGAAAGCTCATTGCAAGCATATATTTATGCAAAATTCAGACCGATGGGTTAATTTTTCAAGAATAGGCAAACAACGACAATGGATGCCTTCAATTCAATTCAATTCATTAAAGCTTTCGTAGAGATTTTAATTTTTTAACTAAAGTTTCCGATTTCATTTAAATTTATTTATCGGGAGCAGTGATTACCAACGAAGCTTTTTTGAGTGATGAAACATATAGCAATTTAGGTAAAATGGGTATAGGCGTGGTAAACAGGGATCGGGAGTTAAAATAAATTGGTTAATAAATAAAATGATATTTTAATTAAAAGCTTTAGATAATCTTTTGAAAGTTTCTTAAAGATCGTTTCAGAAAATTTTAAATTTCAATGACGTGGATAGATTTTAAAACGTAAGTATAAATTTCAGAAAAATATTGTAAAAATTTAAAATATTTTTCGTCCAGCTTGTTATTTTGCACGGAACTTTTCAACGAAAATTTCGGATTTCATTTAAATTTAATTATTAGGAGATTATTGAGAAAAATTAGATTGCATGCTGCCTAAAATAAAATTTTAATTAAATCTTTCGACGAGCTTTTGAAATTTTTTAAAGCTTTTTAAGAAAATCTTTGATTTTAAATGAATTAGGATGGGAAATCAATTTCAAAGAGAGTATAGATCTTAAAAAACAACAATTCAAGTAGCACATATCATTCATTGATAGACTTTTTTGTGACACCTCTCCTTCGCCCCAATCATTCAACCTAAAGTTGATAAAAAAAAATTAGAAAAGGCAGGAATGATGTTTTACTGGTTTTTTACTTTTCTCGTCCGCGGCTATTCAATTGCGAATAACCGACCGAAATTATGAAAAACAAGGAAAGTCGAACAAATAATGTGTTAAATTGGTAGAAAATTAACACAGTGGATTGAATTATTTCCGAATTACTAGTTAATTGACTAATTTCCCGAGATACCTACCTACTTGGAAATGTCGCGATTTCAGGAATTTCCTTTTATTGGATATAATTCCTTTACAACAAAACATACATCTTATATGTAACTATATCTCAATGAGTAATTCAGTATCATTGATTGTTAGATAAAAGATGATAATCTTATCTTAAAAACCAGTTGTTTACACATATGTAAACCAAGTATCTATATCATAATAAATACATAAATATAATCTCTCCTATTTATTAAAATTGCATAATAGTTTATCATAATACCCAGAGATAATAGAGATCTATTACGACTATTACTTAATACATATTTTACTTCCATTTATGGTGAATAAAATAACGAGTTATTTAATCTGGGATAAAATCGTACATTTTCTTTATATTTTGATATTACGAGAACCGGTAATTCGAACAATGAAAACAACAATTTATTTTTCCTCTGATGGAAAGAAAATGAACGTAGATGAACGTACTTTATGTGCATGGATTTAGATTTGAAAAACTGGTAGATATATACACAATTTGACATTCACATTACATTTAAATTAAATAATTTTGCGTATTGCAAGCATAAATGGCAATGGTTACCCCAATTATCAAACATAATCCGTTTGTATTATTTATAATTAAATATTACAAAATTTTCAATTGGTTAATTTATAAAATTAAATCTAACGTAAATTATAGTAGTTTACGCATAACAATGAATACATCTAGTTAAGTACAAAGAGTTGGCTCATTGAAATTTTTGGTTAAATTATGATGAAAGGAAATACTCATGTGTATAGTTTTTACTACATTTTCAATTTAATTGTTTAATTATATGAAGAATATTTTTTTTAAACAAAAGGAATATATTGTTGGTAAGTATGTTTCCATTCAATGCGTAAGATATTGTAATTTAAGAGGTTTAATAGAAATTATAAATTGTATAGGTTCAATGCGGGTGCTACTCATACCATTTTTGATAGGTTACCATATAAGGATTTCATAATCTAAAGGTAAGTATATTCCGAATGTGAACAACCATATTTGATACATATCTATTTCCCGTATAAGAAAAAGTATCTGATTTCATCTTGGGAATTTTGTTCTCCTGAAATGCAAGTAAGTAATGTAAATCAATTTATCAATAAAACAAAATTTTATTAGTATTAAACTCATCAAAATAATAACTTTTTTAAAACTGCCCATTGGCAAATTTATTAGCGTAAATATATAGCGAATTAAAAAAAAATAATGATTCTCATATAAACCGGGTATGAATATAAAATTTTAACAAGTTGTAATCAGTATTAATGGATCTGAATAAATCAAAATAATGCTATACATACCAACATGAAGTCTCTCAATAAAGGCACGCAGTATGGTGCACTCATAAATTGGTAATTTCGTATCTCGAACCAGGAAGATGATGCGATATCTAAATATGAAATGACATTTATTTATCAATGTTCAGATTACATGAAAGAGATTTTAAATTATGAATGTTATTAAGGTCATAAAATTATTATCGACAATGTAAATTTGTGAATTTATAACCATTTAATTTAATAACAATAATTAGTTTGTAATTCAAAATTCAACAACTTCAGTAAATTGTATAAGATTGGATTTGCTTCCACTTAATAGAGGGTTCAAGAATGATTGTTCAGAATTGAAAATATAATAATAACTCTTTCTATCCACTTCTATTACTATTGTATACTAATGATTTGAATTGAATAATAGCATCGTGGAAGTCCTCCCAACGTCCAAAAGTAAGTACCTTGTTGTTTTAAAATTCTACAGAACAATTCATTGAAATTATAAAATTGAAATAAAATAAGATTTTTAAAACAAATTTATCAATAATTTAGAATTTTTCTGTTGAATTCTCACAAAATATTCTGATTTAAATCCATTTATGATGACGCGAATATGAATTAAAATATTTATTTAATAAACTTCGTATCTACAAACAAGGGTTATACATCCTTAAGAACGTACTAAAAGTAGAATTCTCATCCCATTTTAATTTAAAATAACCCATCGCTTAAAAACTTTCTTCAAAATGCCACTTAAAATCCCATAAAATCATCCTTTATTTCGTGGGCTGATAATTTGACTGTAGATAATTGAAAATTCACAATCAAGAAAGTTCACAACCAAAATATCTTACTTTTCTCAAATTCTTGTTAAGAAACTTTTCCTAAAATTATTTTTTCAATATAAATAAATGAATATGATAACAGGGAATTAATCACTCAATTAATAACAATTAAGTCAATTAAAACTAATTTCAATTGGTTCGATTAAAATTTAATTGAAGATTAATTTCTTAAAGCAATAAAAGGGTAGTAAAAGAAATAAAAAGTATTTCAGGACATATTGTCTGTTAATCTTGAATAAAAAATAAAAAATAAGAATGGCAATTCTTTAAGGAAAAGTTTTTAAATGAAATATGTAGGTATCATAGTTAAATCAAAATTGGAAGTAAGATGATGCCTGAATCCGCGTTGTTTAGATGCTTCAATTGGACCAATTAGAGGTCCTGCACATCATTTTATTTAATAACATATCAAAACACATGTTATCTTATTATTTTTATTTTCCTCAAGTAATGTAATTTTGAATTATGTTCGATTACCTAATCGTCCAATTATATTTTTATTAGATTAGATAGAGAATATATGAAGCTATTATGTAATAAAGGTTTCCCCAATTTTCCCATTTCCCGGTTATGTAAATTTTTTTGTGAAAATTATTCAAGTATGTATATTACATAAAATCATATTTGAGTCGCGAAAAAGCAACGGAAATCTTTGAGATTCACTATACCTTTCAAGGACGTTTTATAGCCATAAACTTAAATTATGAAAATTGACAAATGCCGGTAAATGAAATTACTGGAAATGTTAAAAATAAAAACAATTTCTAACTATTAGAATTCGATTGAAAATGAAAATCTTTCTTAAATTTGAGGAAATTTAAAAACCCGGTTTGCGCAAGTCTGACTGAGCAAGCCGGCTCTATCCCAACCCTGGTTATAAAATTAAGTAATTCAGATTTTCAAATATTCCCTAGGGTAAATATTAATATTTTCGGTAAAGTTTTCTTTAAATCCTTAGAGATAATTGGTTTTAATAAAAATATTTTTGAATTTCTTCCTTTCGGTTTTGATAAAAGTCCCAGACTTGGTTAGGGTTGAAAAAATATCAAAAATATGGCCATTTAAAGATTGTGAAAAATGCTTCTATCTATAAATTTCGAACGTTATGTATGCTCCCCTTTCATCCTATCAAAATTTCAACTTTTTATCTCCTCTCCTTCAACAGTTAAATGGGGTGGTATGGTTTGAAACACCCTGTATAATTTGCTGATCAATAAATTCTTTCCAAAATTAGTTAATTTTTTTTTAATTTAGAATTAAGGGGAGGTTTCGGTACAATTTTTCGGAGAAATCGGTTTCTTTTTTTTACATTATATGTATGAAAGCTATATGAATCTAGTATATGTACGTGGGTGAAAGAGTTATTCGATCCACGAATTATTTACGCCGCTAGAGAGGTTTTAAGGGCAGGTTACATCTTTTTCGATGGAGAAAATCGATTTTTTTTTGCATTTCTGGCATCCCCAAAGGGTCTAGAATACAACCTTGATATAGTTTTTCGATTATTCCATTATGTACAAAGATTAACTTTAAATGCGTTTTACTCTAAACAAAATTTTTCAAATCTGCGAAGAGTCTAGCTTCTGAACCATTCAACCAATTTACTTCTTTCTTTACCCCAGTAAAGTAAACAATTTGCTCCATGGCATAAACCTAAAACATGATAAATTTGATATCAACATTAAAGATTTTTTGCAGAGGGCCAAAGTTAAAAAATAATGGGAAAAATCACTTTTTTTTCAAGTGCCCGCCATTTTGTCATTTTTTTGAGTTTTTCAATATTTTATAGGTTTATCTCATTTTTCATAATGTTTCCTTGATGGCCAGCTTTTGGTCATGTTTCTAGATTACGATTTGATGACGCTATTGAATTTGAAGCTGACATATTGGGCGCCATTTTGTTAGGAAAAAAATGATAATAAGTGTGTCAATAGAGTAAAGTACAATAAAGATTTGATAATAAAAACCAGACCTCTAAGTCACAACAGGTGCTCAAAAAAAATATTCAAAATTTATGTAATTTTCAGCCAATTATAGCGAAACCTCCCCTTAAGTTAGTTCTAAAATTCGGCACGTAAATAGTTAAAAAGTAAATTTTCTTCAAAAATCCCTCAAATAAGTGAATATTAAGATAGGAAAGCGAAAGTATAAAAATTATATCTCAAAAACCACCCCGTTTTACAGCAAAATTTTTAATATGATATGTTTTAGTATTAGAGCTTAGAAAAAAAATATTTTTTGGGGGGTCTCTCTATCAGAGGGGTAAAAAATTTAAAAAACTGAAAAAACCGATTTTTTTATTAAGAAATTTTTTTTTACAAATTTTTTAATAATATCGAAATTATCGAAATTATTCATTGAGTTATCAGTGTTGGAACAAGACGCAAAAATAAAAATATTTTAGCATAAATATGACACTTTGTGATACCCTGTATTCGTAACTGTAAGTCGGATGGCGAAACAAGAAAATATGTAATATTTTTTATCTTCGGTTTTATTAAATTTCCTTACAGACAATATACTTGACTCGGAAATGGTCGGAAAAAATTTGGTATAGTTCATGTACCATAAATGAAATTAATTTAAGGGGAGCCTAGGAGCCGGAAAAAATGTTATTTTTGTGAATTTCTTTTAAGGGAAAGTGTTCGAAACATCGGATCGGGAGCTTTCCTGTCCAAAAGTATACACATTCAGGAATACTTTGAATTTAATTAATTCCAAAACAGTCGGAATTGTGGTATTTTTTTCGAAGCGCCGTAAAAACGGTACCAATTGGCGTTTCTTAAAAAACATCTGAAACAAAAAATTCAAAAAGATTATTAAATTAGATACCTACTATAATGCAGTAGTCTTTCTTGTAGGCGATTTTGAAAATAGAGATTTTTGAAAAAAAAGGGTGGCGTTTGAACAAAACATAGCGATTTTCGATTGAAAAATGGGTCCTTATTTTGCCTATAAAAAAAAACTGAGAAACGAGAAAAAAAATCCTACGACAAAGACTAGATACCTACTTACTAGTATATGCAGAATAACCACAAAAAAATTCAAGGTAATCGGTTCAATGGTTTACGAGCAATTTTGAGTACCGATTTGAAAAGCGTGGTTTGGAGAATAACGCTTTTGAAAATTTGTCAATGAGTAAACCATTTTCAACGTAGATAGAATCATCAATGATTAAAAATTGATCAAAAAATTGTCACCAGACATTCTTGAGAACTCAAGCTTCAAGAAAATGCAATTGATACATCGATATTTCCACAATGCCCATAATGTATATGCCCATAATAGAAAATCTCGGGAAATATCAAGAAGAGTCGAGAGTAGATTAGAAAATTCAAAAACGATCCGAAAAAACTCCAAGAGGTTGGCATTGTTCGGGAATATTTCGGGAAAAATAAAAAAAGTCGTAAAGAAATTGTGTTCACAAAGTCGTAAGTTCACAATCTTCGATAAATTTCAGAAACAGTCTAGATAAATTCGGGTATAGTCGAGGAAAAATGAGGAAATGAATATGGATCATTCCACCAAAAAAAATCATTTTTACTGCCCGACCCGCGCAGGACGTGCTCAAACTGCTTGATCTTGCTCTACATTATAAAAAAAAATTTCCTAAAAATTTGAGCCCTTAATATGTAGCCATTTTAAAATAGCTACATTTCAAAATAGCTACATATTAAGGGCTAAAATTTCAGGATATTATTTTTATAATGTAGAGAATATATTCACAAAGTATGAGCAAGATCGGCGGGGGTCGCCCCGTAAAAATGATTTTATTTGGTGGAAAGCCCATATATTTATTAATTCGATAATAAAATTACATTCCGGATAAAAACTAATGTTGTCTCTTCATAGATTTTGTCCGTTTCATTGATTTTCGATTCTAAAAATCCAAGCAGGAATTATATGTCCTGCTTAAGAGTAATGTATAAATATTAAAAGATTACTTCCATAACGGAAGTTTTGAGTTTTTTTTATTTATTGTCTGAAATAACTTTTTATAAATTTGAACATTTTGTCAATTACATTTCTAATTCTTCTTCAAGTCAAGTTCATTTTGATTTTAGTTTAGTAATTCATAATTAAATATTTTTGTATGAAATTTCATTTGTTAGTGAAATTTCATAGGTAAAATTAAATTTTAAATGGTTTCAATTGAAATAAAATTGGTCTCTTCTTTTAAATTAATTTCCTGGCAGACCAAACAGTTTCTTTTAATTTATTCAACAAGTTAATGGGTGGGAAATGATAGACTTATATCGTACATATTGAATTCCATTCTATCATTATGCAAATTAAAATTATTTTCAAGTATTGAAAAAGGCATACTTTATAGATACTCTTTATAAAATGTTAAAAATCTTTGTTTCTGTTCAAAAATGTTCAATATCACTCAAATATAAATTCAAAAGAGCTTTTGATTGTAATTTCTTATCCATTTTCCATTTCAAATAAAATTTGCTTCGCTTGTTTTTCTGCTCTGCTTTTTCTGAAAAAAATCTTATAAAAATGTTTCTTTCCTTATAAATGTAAAACCGATTTCTTTATTGTTATTTATTTGATGTTGTTAATTATAAAAATCTTTGTACTTTTATAATTACTTAAAAAATAATATACAAGTACAGTACATACTACATATAAGACCATTTCCTATGTATTTAGTTTATTATTATTTTTATTGAGTTTCGCCAGATGCATTACATTGTATTTCCAATTACGTGTAAATAGCTGTTTAGTAATAATGTACAATAATAAATTAAATTGTATTTAATACATTTTTGGAGTGAACATCATTCAAACGTCTTTGTAGACCAGTCCATTATCGAATATTTTTTCCAAAAATATAAACCCCAATTTAACAATCGAAACCACTTACAAGGATTATTTTTAGAACCTTTTCTGTAAAGAATTAAATTCTCTACAAATTCGTACCTATATTAATTAATTATTGAAGTAACGTAAAAAAACGTTTACTACTTAATTCCAAATTGACTGGTCTATTTGATAGAAAATCGCTTAATACGAGTCTCTCATATCTGTTTAAAGAGAAATAAATTTATTTTAACGTTCCTTAATTTATTTTTAATTATTTTATTAGTTGTTTGTTTACATTAAAAAAAATGTTTCTTCATTGTTTGCTTAACAAAGGTTTTTGTTAGTTGATTGATGTTAGAAAAAATAAATTACAATATTAGATCTACATATATGGATCTGTATATCTTATAGCTAATTTCCAAATAAATAGATTAATTAATTTGACAATGACAATGACTTTATATAGCGAATCAAATCTATATAAATTAATTGCAACATTTCATTGTATAGAATTCATAATGAATTTAATTGTACATCGTAATTGATGTTAATTTTTAATTGAAAATTATAAGAAGTTTAATTCAATTAAAAATAATATAAAAACTTAAGCGTAATTAATTAGAAAGTTAGGAGTCCCACTTGTTCTTAATGGGAGACTTGTGTATATGTATATGGTATGGGTATATATGACCATAAGGCATAAATCTGAAGTTTTATATTTTAAATAGAAGAGGGTGATTTAATAATTTCTGGCCCTTCATTCGACTATAAAAAAATTAGGAAGTCATGAAAGTATTATTATGCCATTCAAGTCACTTTAATTTTGTATGCCGTGGTAAGCAAGGAAAGCAAATTAATATTCCGAAAAAAAAACAAAAAACGATGCGAAAATGTTGTAAAAGTTGGCAACATTTAATTATATTTATGATGTTAATGTTATAATTATTATATTTAATAAAAAATTATTTTTATTTATATTTATGAACTCATAGGTACCTTTAAGTCATAAATTTCTTTATAATGATGGTTATACCCAACCACCTGGAATGGATAAAACGAGTGCATGCAATACAAGTACTACATTACAGGTTTAAGTGAGAATATACGTACAATAATTACGCATTTTAACATTCAATATTACCATTTTACAATTTAGTTCATGTTATTATTACGAATTTTTTTATTTTAAAATAATTAATTTATAATTAACTTGTTAATGCCTCTAGGTGACGAAGCCGGACGTCTCGATGTTAAAGTATAACATTTCTTTGGGTTCATTTGTTGCTGTTGGTTTTCAGTTTGGAGAATGTTTATAATAATATTCCTTAGTTTATTTAAGAAAATTGTTAGCTTTTATAACAAAAATCATCAATTTTCAATCTCAATGTAATATTATTTATTTATTCAATCTTGTACGCTATCATAAATAATCTAACTAAAGTCTGTAAAAGGTTATCTTATTCATTTCAGATAATAATAGAATACACCCAACATCTAATATACAAACAATCTTATCTCCGTTTATGTGTAATATTTTATCTCTTTCATCTATTTTCAATGAAAGGGTATAACATGGAAATTGTGTTACAATACGTCAGTACTCTTGTTTCATAAAATTTAAGTTTCTTGCCTGTCTCTAATTTATGTTATCTAATTAACAATGTTTCGATCTTTTCGAAAGATATTTAAAAAAAAATTGAATTATATTATAATAAGTCAAAAATCTATAAGCCCTTGTCCTTGTAGTCCCAGATTTATCCACTGATATTGAAAAGACAATTCGTAGGTTGGGTACACGCTATATTAAATAAAATTTATCGAAAAAATAAGAAATATTAATAGATTTCTTAATTTAAAGAGAATAAAGACATAAGATTTTGCTAACACAAATAAAAATTAATAAAAATAAATTTTGTGAGATAATCATACATCAAAAGAATGGAAATAAATCATTGATGAAGGTTTATTAGTATTACATTATATATATTCACAAAGATAATATTTTGAGATGGAATTTGAATGGGAAATCAAATTAAATATTGTCTGTTTCAAGGGTTCGATAATCGATTGTTAACAATTAAGACTTAAGACCATATAGGTAAAGAAGATTTTAAATGGTGATGAAATGAATGAATCGTGATTCAAAATTATCTCTACCTAACAACCTATTCTATATATATATAAGATAAGTCGGTATATAAGACGGTATCTTAATGAATATAGAGAAATAAAAAGACGTTTATAATCGAACGTGAACTGTAAAAAAAAACATCAATCTTCAATACCAATGACCTATACCAAACAAGTTTTAATAGTACCCGGTAGTAGGGACGGCTTCTTTGCTATATGATTCTCATACAGATATAAGCTGAAAATAACGACTAAGCATAATGTTATTGGCATATTCTTAATCAATGACCTTAATACTAACGTAATATAATTTAATATGTTCAGCTAAACCGACTCTTCAAATGTATATAGATAGATTGAAGAAGTGTTTCATAAAATTAAATTATTGAAAAATATTTGTAACAAAATAACTATACTGACTAATTAATAATAAATTGCAACGATAACGACCATAAAATGATGATTTCAAGAATTTTAAAATTAAAATGTTCAAAATTTTCAAAATAACTTGGTTAACTTTATTAGTAATCTAAATAATAAAGTTAAATTTTAGAGCAATACTTTGGGAATAAATAGTGTTGGAAGGTAGAATTAGCAGTTTCTGGCCATAAAAGTCATTTCTGGGTGTCGGGATTTTCAAGAAATCGAATTTTTATTTAATTAGTTGGACTTATTTGTATTGTTTATACTTTTAAGAATACTTTAAGCGTTTAACAATTTCAAAATTGAAATTATTTCCAGAGTTATAGCAATTGAGTGAGCACGGCAGAAAGTGGGCCGGAATCAAAGGTAGCGACTGGGTAGAGGGGATTCCTTCCGGGAATTTTGGCAGCTAAAAGTATTTTCGAGGGGTTTACGGGTCTACTTTTCCGAACCGTATTTCTTCCGAATATACTTTTCCCAAAACTCCGTTTTTCAAATTGGTATATAACATATCTCGAGATCTACTTGACCGATTTGAATGAAATTTAAGCTACATATTCTTTATAATATTATCTAAGATGTAGCATTTGACGATTTTTTTTATTGGATACCGTTCATTTTTTATAAATTTTTTAAAACTCAAAATTTCAGTAAAAATCAGACAGACATCAGACAATCAGATGGCTCATACTAAGACATTTTTTTATTTTTTTTATTCCTATTTTTATATTATTTATAAAACTACAATGTATTTATGTAAAATTATAATTATTGGCTGCGTGAAAAACAATTTTTATTTGTAGACCCATTTTTCCGAGCGCCACGGTGGTCTAATCCCTTAAACGTAAGCTCTTACAGATATTTCAGACCTAAATGTTAGGAAAACATCTTATAAACGACAATTATCGCAACTTCCCGATTAATAAAATTTTTTCATAAAAATTAAAATTCTTACCAGAAATTGTTTCTAAACAATTTCCCTCATTTAAGAAACGAAGAGGAAAAGGTTGATAAAAATTTATTTCGGAAAAATCCTAATAAAATAATAATCGAGCGCAATTCTCTCCGAAAGATGCTTCACTGTTATAAAATTAAATTATTATTTTATTATCAGAAATTAATTTAACATTCGCTAACTGAAAATTTAAGTGATAGAATTTTAATTACCTAGAACAGGGGTGCACAGCGCCTAACACATTGGGTATTTTCATACCCCCATATAAAACTGAAATGAATTCGAATTAAAATGGGAATTAAAGAAAGCCATATAAAGAAGATCATATAAATCATTAATAATTTTATAGCTTTTTCATTTTAGTATATGGGGATCGAAAATAGATCGAAAAAATAATTTTTTTTCTTTTTCATATTATGGGTTAAAGGACAATGGCAAAGCAAATAACTTTTTAATATTTATTTTTACATTAGCCAGGAACAATTTCAAAATATATTTTCTTTGCCCTAAAGTCATTTTACGTGTGCATCCCTGACCTAGAGTAATGCGTTTTACCTGAAGTTACATAATAAAAAATATCAGCATATATCCTATTCAAAACTACAATCAAATTTTGATATAGTAATCACCTAAAATTTCTTTCCGAGATATTAGATTCACTTAATTGATTGCTACGAATTGTAAATTAAAATGAATTTCGATAACGTTTTGAAAATTGCCTAATTTTTGCAGAGATAAATGTGTTTATGATAGAGAATGGAAATCCAATTTTCCTTAGGGTTTCATTTTTGACGTTAACAACGTTAATTTCATATTTTGATGTTACGGGATATCTTGTATAATCTCTAAAAATCCCTCTTACGTAGCCTATTATTCTACAAATTTCGAAAATATGAAATTTGACGGAGAATCTAACCACTGGGAAATAATTTAGAAGAAGTAAATTTTAAAACATATTTTTAGTTGGCGATACTATCTTTTTATTACAAAATTAATTTGTGAATTCTGTAAATAATTTGGCGAATTTAAAAAATTTGCAAAATTTTCTATGGAAATGAAAAATGTTAACCTTTTCTATCCTTGGTTTCAACGTCATAACGAAAAGGTTAACTTTAGCGGTAATGCATAATATACAGCATCATAGATATGGGAGTTGCGTGCAGGCTAATCCACAAAAGGCGCAGAGCACACCTGAAATATTAACAAAATTTTATTTACTCAAATTATTTTATTTAATAATTCTTTCGTATTTGGGCAAAAGGGCTTAAGTCCTGAAATAAAAATTTTTCATGACGACTTTTCAAAGTTTTAAAAAATAGACATAAATCAGGTGTAAGGGTTCGAGCAATTCCAGTTCACTATACCATCTTATTAGCAGTATTTAAATATAATAAAATATTAGAATTTTAGTAAAGAGCTATTTTTTCTGGTCATAATGGCGCAAAAACCTCATTTTCGAAAAATGTGGACTTGAGCCCTTTTGCCCAAACACGAAAGAATTTATTATTCGAGTTTACAATGAATTGAGAAGTCATTTGTTCTATCAAAATTTAATCGAATAAAAATTAGATTCTAAATTATAAAACGACATTTTAATTTTAAACTTTCAATGAGCTTTCGAGATTTTTAAAGTTTTATTTTGAAAAACGTTAAATTTTTTGTTAAAAGATCGTTATCTGGAAAGAAAATAGAATTTACAGGTGAAAAATTAAGTTCAAGACTTAGAGCTTTCTTTGCACTTTTAATAATTTGGATAAGCTTTCTGCGAAATTCCATATTTCATTTAAATTTATTGAATCGGATAAAAATTTGATTCCGAGTTATATGAAATGACATTTTAATTTTAAGCTTTCAATGAGCTTTCTAGATTTTTGAATCTTTGTTATGGGAAAATTGGAAATTTCGTTAAAGGATCGTTATCCAGAGAGAAATTAGATTTGAAAACGAAAAAATAAGGGTCGAGAAATAAAGCTTCCTGGGAGCTTTAAAGTTTTCTTGAGCTTTTGAATGAAATGTTTAGTTTTGATATTTTCGTATTTTTCCTCAACTAATTTATAGACTTTCTGCATTATTACATTTTTTTGGATACAGTTCAAATATCGAGATGTCCGATATTCAAATTTCTCGGTACGAGCCTTTACAAATTTTTAATTTCTCGTAGATAAATTTCGACTTCTCGGAAATATTTAATTTTTGTGTTTTTATAATGATCAGTAATGTTCGTTTATTCAAAATTCTAAAAATCACATCAAATACGTTCTTCTAACTAGACGGAAAGGGCCTTTAAAAATAGAATTTCTTAAAAAAACAATATTTGTTGGCATAATCGCCAATTATATTCAAAATTTGATTAATTAGTATTACCTAATGAAAATTACTTTAAAAGTGGTCAGAAATTTTACAAATTTTAAATCGGAAATTTTCAAATTGTCTAGAAAATAATGAATTTGACTTTAAACCGTTGTTTTTTGAAATATGTGGTGGTAGTCCCACAATACATAAGTTTTAGTGATATTTTCTCTGAAATAATGCATTGAAAGGGTTCCGTCTGTAAATACTAATAATAAAGTAAATATTTAGGGTAAATATTTTGAATCTATAAATAAATTTTGAATATAAATATAATGTCATAATATAAATGAATCACGACAAACACATGGCTTGATTCAAGAATAAATAATCCTAAAATAAGGGCTTAAAATCACATACTTCATAAAAATATATAAATTTTTGAATGAACCAAATCCTTTCAGAATAAATAAAAGAAAATTGACAGATTTATATAAAAATTGTAAGATTAAATTAAATATCGATGGATTTTCTTGGCAAGAATTTTTTTAAATTTATTTTATAAAACGAATATTATTTATTAAAAATTCATTTTTGGGGTTTTTTGACACCACGATGGAATCCACCTACACACCTTTAGAAACTGCATCATATAATTATATTTTAATGGCCATAATTGTAGTCATATAGTTGATTAAAAAGCTGTCCTTTTCGAAACTAAATAATTAAAGAAATAGGTATTAATTAATTTAAAATATTTTAATTACATAATTAAATTACATATATTTTAAATCCGGAACGAATTTATTGGTGTGATTATTGTATCAAATCGTTTTTATTGGTTATCCCTATCGATACATCTGATGAAGTTCGACATGCTAGATTTAAAATTAATTTTTGCAAATAATATTACAATAGGGATTACCGTTTTGGGTGTTGAGGGCGTCCCACATCCATATGTAATATCTTAATTTTATATGATTCATGGTATATTGTAGGGAGGTAACGAGGATGTCAATTATGAATTATTTCCTTACATAATTCATTACATAAAATTTCTAGAAGTTTATAAAATGATTTCTTGTAACCGAGAGTTGGAAACATTTCCATCTACATTTTCTAAATTAATTGAGATGATATTCGAGTGGTACGAAACTTTCCATAAATCATTATCGAAACACTTAAGATTTATTGGTGGATTCCCTGATAAATTAAATAATTCGATGCAAATAATTCGCTTATTTCTAAAATAAATATTTTCAAACAAATTACTCAGCAAAAAATTGGAAAAATAAAAAAAAATTGATATCAATTCTAAATCGAAAATATTTTAATTGTAAATAATGTGCCACCTGTTTTACGCCACAAAAATTCCACCAATAAAATTATAAATTATACAATTTAATTTCTACCTCGAAAAACAGTCACGATATACCAGCCATTTTTCATGGTCACATTTTCTCATCTCAAAAAGGGATTAACTATATCCGTCTATCAATTCGTTTCGTTCGTCTATTATGGTTGAATCACGATTTTATATATTTAATATCAATTTCAAGTCAAGTATACAAAATGAATTAATCAGAAATTCTTAAGATAAAATATATATTGTAATTAATAAACAAAGAAAATAAATAAAGAAAAAAACAATATCTCAAGTAATTTGCAATTTAAAGAAGCTAGAAAATCTATACGATATATGAATGTTATGTTTCGCATCATGGACCATCAAAATAAATTCCGTATAAATACTTTGATGCTAATAACCGTGCAAAAAAAAAGAACTTTTTCACAATGTCTTATAACTGACTAATCTTTTGTATATATAATTTATATTAAATTAAATTCCATTGAAGACAAGAAAAAAAAACATATGATCATAATAATCATAATAACAATTTCTGCAAACGCTATTATATTTATTTGCCGTATCTGGCTTAATGGGATGGATGGTATAATAATAATAAAAAAAAGAAGGCAATTTAATATTTCTACAGCAAGGTCATTAGTTTCCTGATCATCTCTCATAACAATTACAATCATTACGTATCTTGGGTATCTTATTTTTAGTTTTTTTTTGTCGTATTACTTCAGCTATAGATAAATAGCCGTCAGGTGAAACGAACTCAAAAACAGTGCATTATAATTGATGACGGATATTAAAATTAAAATGTGTGTTATAATAATAGCGATCGAGAAACTAGTATTTCAAGACGCTGGAGATAGGTGGAAATGATTATTTAATTCTCGGATGTATTAACTCCATTTCTTAACCCCTTTTCAGCAATCTAATTTTCTTCCTGGGCAATTTAAAATTGTTATTTGTTCCTTACCTAACTGGAAAAAAATTAGATACGTTCCATTTGGAAGTCATTCATTCCTTCAGTTTTATTTACTATGAAAGCAGTTAGAGGCTTTTAAGTATACGACATATACTTGTGAAAACTGTTTATTTAAATACAGGAAATGATAGTATATTCAATGATTCAATGAACGACCTGTAGATTAGATATATGGAAATTACCTACCAATTATTGTTAGTATTTACTGTAATCTCCTAGTCATGATTTCTACTAAATAGTACACTGAACGGTTTTATTGTGTCATAAACCATATTTTCTATTTTTAAAATTCATTATTATTTATTTTCTCGTTAGAGTTGAAAGGGGATATTTCAATTTAACGAAGTGAAAATAACCTCGTTTTAACATAATATGAATTCTTTTTTTTCCATCATATCCAAATGCCACTGCAAGGTGGGGTAAAATGAGATGCAGGATTATAGGAAGTAGGTACCCGAATGAAATGAAGAACTGGATTAAGGAATTCTGGGAAAATGTTACACCTTGGTATATTTTGAATCGTTTCATTGGAGCGAAAAATTAAAAACTCAATTTTCAAATGAGAATTTCAAATTTTCAATGATTTAAATTTCTTGAAATTCTGGTTTTGAAAAATAAAAATTGATATTAATATCAATCGTTAGTAATTAATCAATATATATTAATTGATTAAGTTAGGGTAAAGTTCTAGTTTAGTAGTTCTAGTACTTAGTTCTAGGTAGTATAAAAAATTTTAAAAATGTTAATTTTTAATTATAAATAGATATCCTACAATGATGGATAACGAAAATTTGGCAGCAACAATTGTGAAGAGTTTCCCTCAATTATACATATATGCTATATTTCAGTTTATCTTCTTTCAACTAATGGTATGCAATATTCTTGATTAATTTGATAATGATAAATTAACTACCTTCATTTTTAGGTACTTTGGTTTGATTTAAAAGAATCTAGGACAGGGGTGCACAGCGCCTGACACATAGGGTATTTTCATAGCCCCATATAAAATGCCCCATGAAGAAAAGTTGACGAAATGTAGTGAAGATTGGGGAAATTTTAGAATAAAGTTGTGAAATTTTCAAAAAAGTGAAGAGAAAGTCGAAACAAATGGTAAAAAAACCATGACAATTTAAAAAGAGGTAAAATTGATAGAAATTTGAGAGAAAAGTCAGGAAAATATCGAACAACGATCCGGAACAATCCAAAAATGGTAGGAAAAAGTCGGAATTGAAGCATGAAGTACTCATAGTGGTAGAATTTTTGGCGAAGCTAATTTCTAGCCAAATACATGACTTGAAAGTTGGTTTCCATTCAGCAGCCAGAACGTTTTTTTTTTAAATATGATAATTGGATAATGTTATGAAAATATGAACATTTTTTGAAAATTAGAAAATTTAATGAAATTTGGAAAAATTTGCAAAATTTCAACATTTTCTTAAGCAAACGGAGAGACTTTTTTTCGTAGAGTCAACTGTTGTGACCATTTTATACAAGAATTTTTTTTCTTAATTGTCTTAAGTGTAGCTTTAGGGAAAGTTATTATTGAAATGCAAATCAAAGTTAGATTTAGTTAACAATTTTAACATACCCAGATCATAACATGAACATGACCCAAAATAGGTCGTATGAAATTTAGACTCCGATTTTACTTGGAATCATCCACCTTTTTGGAAAGAATTTTAAGATTTGTCAATTTTCTCCGGCCAATTTTCTTTAAATTGTACGATGTTTTTATAGTAATTTTGTAGGATCGCGAAGGACTGATCTCGTCCTTATCTGAAATTTCTATAATTTTCTATAATAACACTTTTTTCGAATTTTATAAGTGACGTTTCTATCATCTAATTTTCGTTGTTCTACGAACTTTGCAGTTAACCGTTTGTTACAGTAGGGATCTAAGGGACTCATTGATCTCGCCCCAAGTCTTAATTACATTTGGCATCCCCATGGTTCCAACATAGTAGAGATTTTCCTTTTATAGAGGAAAGAGGAGAGGCAATCTGTTGATTTTTGGTAAAGACTTATACCACTACAAAGGCTACCAATTTAGGTTTTTGTTCTAAATTTCGTTGTTCTACTATCAAATCAGTTTTTCGTTTAATCACTCAAATATGTTCCGGACGATTATAGCCCATAGATTGAAATAGCATCTGGAATAAGAGAGGTTTTTACACATCGATTTTGAGGACGAAGGGGAAGTCCTACAGAAAATCCATAAAACACAAATTTTTTAGGCTTCCTTTGTTACTATTTTCCACAAGCTCCAGAATATAAGTCGCTGGAAAAGAGACCTCGTTAATAGCTTACAGAACAAAAGGTAATAGGACGTAAGGATGAATTTGAACAAGGAATAAACACTTCCAAACACATAGCCAAAATAAGTATTCCTAAGAACAATCTATAAATGAGACTGTTTAATATCCAGTAAGGAGGAATGTTAACAACCAACACAAGGATGACGAGTATGGAAGCAAGCGCGAGGACCAGTCCTGATCATGGATGGAGGGGTTTTCATATCACAGTAAAAAAAACATCGAAATTAATTATTTAAATTTAAATATATTTTAAAAAATAAATATAAAAATGCTTGTTTTATTTTATTAATTTAATTATCATTTATTTAATAGTAAACTTTAAGAGAGCTTGTAATTTTATCCGGATAGCAGATGAGCTGAATTTTAAGATTTCAATTTCACGAGATCAATTTTAAGATTTAAATTTTATTAAGAAAAGTTATCCAAATTTGGCTGAATCAATTTTTTCTGGATTGCAGATGAGCTAAATTAAAAACTAATTTCAGGGTTTCAGATAAATAATTATTTGGCAAAATTACAAGCTTAACTTAGAAAAATGTATAAATTCCCCTTGAGCTTATTTTTCTAATTCCAGCCAAACTTATAAATTGAAAATATAATTAAAAAAGACTTTTAGATAAAAAATTATTTGATCCAATTACGAGCTTACAAGTTAGTAAAATCGGACCAAAATAATAGGACTTGTGGGAGAAATTAAGAAAAAATTCAAAATAAAATTAATTAAAATGTACATGGGAATTAGAGAAAACCGCAAGAAGATCATAAAAACAAATCATTAATAGTTTAATAATCCTGAAATTATTTTTGCCTGAAAAAATTCCGGAAAAAATGTTAGCCAAATTGAACGAAATTCTCTTAATAAAAATTGAATTTAAAAATTATGAACATGGAAAACAGCCAACAAATCTACCAGCTGGATTGATTCCAAAGCTCTAAATTGATTAAAAAATGTTTTCTCTTCAAAACTCACAAAAGAACTTTTTGTTGAGCTTATGAAGTACTAAGGAAAGAAAGTTTCGCAGGTCTAGGTTCAAAAAGAACGGAGTTTCTAATAGTTTTTCTAGTTCTGTCTCCCACTAAATGAATTTGAACTGAAATTTTTTAATTAAAAATTAACATGGACAAACCCGGAAAATCCCCGTTGACTTTTTTCCAGAAATTTTTGACGAATTTCCAGGAATTACTTATTTTATTATTCATTTAATTTTCCAACTCCTGAACAAAATTTTGACCGAAAAGACAATTTCAGGCAATCAAATTTGAAATCAAAATTTTGTTAGATTAGATTAGATTAAAATGCGGGTAAGGCAGTAATTGCCGGTAACCACTGCAGTCACAATGGGCTTATTGTGGCATCCGGATATATATTAATTAGGTCTAGTCAACTTTGTGCTGGCTATGACGCGCAGAATTTGCCCTAGTTCACGATATCTGTCGGCTCAGTATGGAGTAGCTCGAAGTATCGCAATCGTCTTGAGTCCAACCCTACACAATCA
>JANTOP010075215.1:0-21288 GCA_027564815.1 Symmerus nobilis | reverse complement strand
CAATGTCAATTTCTCTCAATTCCTCTCAATTCTTAAAATTACGATTGCAGTTTTTACACATGGAAACAAGGTGTAATACCGTTCATTTGATATATCACACATGAAAATCCAATAAGACATTTAGGAGTTATAGCTTTGGTCTAAATCGTATATAATATTTTAGCAAAAATTCGACATTTTAAGTCATCTATATTTGTAACTGTAACCAAAAAATACGTATCGAATATTTGTTCAACCTTAACAAATTCTGAGACTTACCAAAATCGAAAGAAGTCGGTCTTTTATAAAATTTTTACTAGAACGGCGTAACACCCGCGTGTCTCATGAGATCACTGATATTGTCATCCCAAAATTGAAAGGAATTTCTCCCGCTGATTAAAATTTATATTCTGTCAGACTTATAACATGTCTCAGTACTGTGCCACGCTTTCTGGTTTCCTCCTTTATCTCTGCAGCTACGGCAGAAATCATTTGCAAGTGCACCGTATCTGTTGGCCATGATGCCAATGATATATATAGTTGTTGGTAATGATATGAGCCAATAGTCTGATCGTTTTTCAATTTAACTTCAGGATGGAGGAGGTATTTTTTTATATATTATAAAGTTCGGGCTATAGCTGCCTAGAGATAACACACCTGTCCATGGTTTTCTATACTGTGTTGATGAAGTTGATGAGGTATGTTTTAACAGTTAGGTTAGCTGGCTCTATGCCCATTGTTGAGCCCACTTTAGCGAATTCGTTCTTTCGACTTTTCAATAATGATTTCAATAACAGGTGATAGCTAAACCGCTAAAGCTATGCTATCCTCTAATGATTGCTTCCTTATCTTAAAATAAAATTAGGGCTCTCATTTCTGTTTTTGATAATTTTTATGGAAAGGGTGTTTTCCTCGAAATGTACTTATGTATACACTATATGTATGTATTGTACATATATTATATGTTATGAAATTTGACATACAAATTGGCAATAAATCTTAAGATTAAACTGTCAAGTTTGGAAAACCAATCAATTCCTTAATTTTAGGCGAACAAAATGAGAGAGATTTTTAAATTTTACATTTCCTTACATAAATAATGTCGGCTAAAGAAAGCACCGCCATATGCATACAAAATGCATTCGTTTTAGCTGCCACCTAAAAATTTTTGGGTAAGCTGGGCCAAATCCGGGCTAAAATCCCGAGGAAATATTCTATTGAAATTTAAAAATAAAGTGGAAGAGATTAGTTTAAAATTAATCCCGTTACATTAATTTACTATTTACGGAGTAGAAAAATACATTTCAATCTTGTTAACATTTTTCAACAAGATTTACACAAAATCGATCGGCAGGACGACATATATAAACGATGTCATTTAGAGGCATAAACTTAGTAATATTATATAGACTTGCCCATACGATAAATTCTTATGATTTTGCCTAAATCCATGTGGCTACTTTTAGTATAGAATTTTGTCCAAGGGGCAAAGAAGCTTTCTTTTTTATTAATATTTTCCCAAATTCCACATGGCTGATTTTTTTTTTAAATGAACCGAATTTGGATCACAGTCTCTCAGAGGAGTCAAGGATGGCGAAATGCTGGCATTATGATTTTCATGACGACAGGGGAGGGAGGGGTTAAAGTCGTATAAATTATTCATGACTTCATTTATTTCCAACCCATTATTGGATCCACCAAAATAGCGAATTTATATTAATATTTTTCGGGTAAATTGGTATATTATTTTTGATAGTTTTTTGGGTGTCTACAATGAAAATTACATTAATAATTTGATAATATCACCTATTGTCATCTGAATTCTCAACAAAATGAGTAACAATTTTCTCCAAATATATGAAAATAAAATAAATACTAAATTCTCCCAATATATATTTAAATGAAATTACATATTAGCTTAATGTCAAATAGGTACGAAGAGATGGGTCCTCTCTGTAAGTATTCTGTAAAATGAATTTGAGGTCATATCCGGTACAAACGGTCTCTCTTTCCAAAAAATTTTTCCCAAAGTATCACCAAAGCCATTGTTCTCGAAATTTAGTTGGTATCCGAGGCAAATTAAAATACTTAACGCCCATTTTACAAGCCGCTCTTAAGCCCTCCACTCTTCGATCGAATTTTAACTTTACAAAACAGTTCGGAAATCTGGCTATTGTCTGGTAACTGCGTACGCATTGCTATTTAATTTCCTTCAAAGCACACGTTTAGTGTGAGCTCAAATAACATACAAATTTGTTCAGCTGGGCTTTGCGCTCTAAAATCCGATACATCAATTGCATTCACAATAATTGCTCCTGAAAAATTAGTTTGGCTTTCATACATATGTTCTGATTGATAGTAACTTACTATACAACTCCGTATGCTACTGGTGGTAAACGGCTTTGTTAGTCCAAACCAGCGCCGCTGCATGACGACGGTCAACTAATAGTTGAAAAAAAATACATTCCCTACCCTAATTTGTTGGGATTATTGAAAACCATTTTCATTTCATAGAATTTGTTGAACCTAATGGGAAGTCTCTAGGTCATTTTGATGTGTTCGTAATGACCATATCCTTCGCGAGAGATTTTCCATCATTCGCGAACCATTTCTTCCGTGATGAAATAAGGACACAGTAGTAGGTAGGACAAGATATGATGAATGAAGGGCTACTTGTACATTTGTTTGTAATAAAGAAATCAAACAGATGCCTCTATTTTTGACATCGGCCACGTAATATTTTGCCCAATTTAGTTGCTCAGATTGCGTATTAATTTGTCATTTACATTGTTGCGAGAAAAACAATTAATTTTAATTAAATCCTGTGCAATTGGATAAATTTAAATTTCGTGTATTAATTAGAAAATGCAATTGATGAAAATTCAATAATTTTGTGTATTTAGGGAAGATATTAAATAAACAACGGTACGGTAATTATGTGGAAAAGATAATTTTTCTGTTTTTATGAAATGTCAGGTTTGACAGATTATGACCTTTGGCAGATTTTGGGAAAAATTTTCAGGCTATTTTTTTGTTCGATTGGTGCTCGATTTTATGGACTCGCCTTAATTTTACTAAGAAGTTTCTTTATTTTAATTATTTTATTTCAATTTCGAATTCGGAATGCTATTGTGAAGTAAGTTCAATTAATTTAATGAATTTTGAATATGAAAAGGTGGAAGATAACATGGAACCTATAACAAGTATTTTAAATTAAATCTGGGTCAATAGCACTAGGCGAAGGTTACTGAAGGGAACCAAACAAATTTTATATTTTAAATTTTCTTGAAAAAGTTTTCTTGGCCGCCCACGTCATGAATTTTTAATCGAACAAATAGATAACCATTCATTAGCCGTACAGTTTCAGAGGCTTTTTGTCATTGAACTTTGGAGGTTTTTTCCTCTACTTTTACACGTGTAATTATTTTAAATATCTCGTCCAAATTAATAAATCGATATTGGCCCATTATGGACTAAATTCTTACAAATTTTTTCATTTTTGCGCATGCTTTTCTGTTTCAGCGCACCTGTCTGACAAGCAATTTACCATAGTGGATGAAAATAATAAATATTTTTCGATTACTTTGTTGAGCTTTAACAAGAAAACAAAAAGAAATTGAAAAAAATTAGATAGAAAATAATAAATCGTAAGCATAAGTGGTGCGCATTCCGTTTAGTTGACCTTGTGTGTCATGTATTCTATGCGCAATAGAAATTGCCAATTTTCACTTTCAATCAACATAAACTTTTCTTTTGATTTTTATACAGGATGGGCCAATAAAATTACTATCTCGCCAATAATAATCGCAATGTTACGTTTTAAAGCTGAACTTGGCTCTGGATTATTCGCGTAACATCGATTTTTGACCGCACTCCGCAGAAAAAAGTCCAACGGCGTCAAATCGCAGCTCCGCGCAGGCCAGTTGGTATCTCCAAAACGGCTGATTATTCGTTTGTCAAATTGGACGCGCAAGGGATCGAATGTCAGTCGGTTTATATGGCATGCTGCTTGCAGCGCTACCTTGTTAGAGCCAAAGGGCTTCCACATTCATAGAGTCGATTTGAAGCCATTAAAAGTTGGTCAACATGGCCTTTATCCCACCAATTATGCCAACACTCCAAAATCCACACTAAACTGTAACTCTTGGTGGATGCACTCTTGGCCTCTCTTGGATTACGTGTGGCTGTTCCGAACCCCAAATGCGGCAGTTCTGCATCTGTGCATAGCCCACGAGATGGAAATGCGCTTCGTCCCAAAGGATGATTTTTCGACCAGCTGGTTCATGGCCCACAGCGAGTTTGTATCGAAGCGAATGTCATTTGCTTTCAACTCCTGAGTCATCTGAATCTTGTAGGCGAATAATCCGAGGTCTTTGTGCAGTATACTCCTTAGTCTGGTGCGACTAACGGCCGGTTGTGGGGATCGGTGTCGAGTTGAGGTCGATGGATTCTGTCCCACACTACGGTCCACAGCCTCAATATTTTCGGGCGTGCGCACTATGCTAGCTCGGGGACCAATTCTACTGTCCAATAGCAAGCCGGTCTCACGAACTTCCTTCATCAATTTCACTACAGCGGTTCCTTTTTCACAACCCATATTTCTTTTCAAAATTCGCACGGTTACATGATTGTTTCGTGCCGTGGTATATCAGACTGAAGAGCTGTCAACATTTGAAGGAGAACGGTCCATCCAGTGTTTCCATGACCTATGATTTAAAACAAACCAGTAAATGGCCCGCCCTATATTAAAACGAAGTATCTTAAAAACGGTGTTTGTGTATATTAGTCTGATAAAGTTGACCGTAGCTCTAAAAATAGTAAAAAAAAGCTCAATAATAGCAAATCTTAGAAAAAACCTTTTTTTGTAATCAATTCTTTCGTGTTGAAAGCGTCATGTTGAAAATACGTTTTTTAAAATTTTTCTCGGTAGCGTCGTTCATCAAGGCGCACAGCCTCTGGATCCCAGTTCTGGAGTTCTATGAATGTAACTAAAATAAAATACCCTCTTCTTCAGAACATAAAGGGTCCCTTACGAATCGCTGATACTCTTCATCTCCATATAAAATCGCCTCGGGCAAAACCAATATCGATAGTATTTCTCTAATGACTATCGACATCTTAGTTTTTGTTTTTGTAATAAGTAATTGCTTCATTCCCAGTTAAATATTTTCAGCAAAAAGTATCCAAGCAATAGCTAGTTTTATGCATTTATTTTGAAGCAATTTCTTTTAGAAATTGCTTTTGCTTTAAGTAATAGCTTTATCTATAAAGCAATTGCTAGTTTTATGCATTCGACTCAATGTTACTGATGTGTAAGTGTAAGGGCCATAAAAAATAATTCAAGCTCAAGGCTTTTTAAATTCTTTCAGAAGAAAGGAAATGGTACACTGAAAAGCACTTTAGTCTATCATTATCTCATCGAATGAATTTTTAATTAACCTTGTGAAATTGTTCCCTTTCGTCAAAAAAACATTTCTCTTTTTTTTCCGATAAATAATTACGGTACATTTGTAATTTTTATTATCAACGATAATATTTACTAGAGACGATATACAATTTCGTGTTCGATGATTACAATCATGCAAATCTGTTAAGACAAATTATTTCTACGAAAGTACCGTTCAGTTGAATTAATTCATTAACATGATTTTAAGAATGTGCGAGCAGAGTAAAAAATAATTTAATTTATGATGTGAAATCTAAATAAGACTAAAAGTGATAATTATTCGGTAGGTCAGGGATTTAATTAAGATTAGTGTTAGATGATTGGTGATAAATGGCCAGTAAATTTACCAACTTAATTCGTAATCTTACATATTGTTAAAGACATTCAACTTTATTGAAGGCAAATACAATATACTTAATATGATACATAAATACAATAATTCAATGATTTCTGATCTGACTAAATACTGATGATAATCTAATTAAATTATTAATCGGAAAACATAGTTTCCAGTACCTATGAATGAATAATGTATTGAAATCACATTAAAAATTGAAGTTTTCCTTGAATACTATTTCATTACACATATTCGATGTTACTTGCTAATATATTGTCGGAAATACTATCTTCAGGTATATATTTTCTTAAGTCAAATGTATGTGTCGTGATTTTCGTAATTTTCTATTAACCGGAATAGAAATGTTTACCAATATTTTATCATTGGCTCAGTGTGTTGATTGCCTATGATTATTTCGATATTTATATTAAATATCAGCAAATAATTATCAACGTGTTTAAAAACCTAAGTGATAAATTTATTTTATATATCATTTATGAACTATATGTATATAACAATAAAATTATATAGTCCAAGTACATAATTTTTTAAATTAATAAAATTATAAGAATAAAGTCAATTGTCAGTTCATAGTTATAAAGAAAATACGCGTAAATTATTTATAATTTTCAGTATAGCACACTTCCTTCACCCGGTCGAAAGTGATGTTTTTCAGGAGGTTATAATGCCACAACCACAATTAGTTCGGTTTATTCCGGAATCAAAGGTATTGAAAATCATTTATGACATCTATTCAAGGGCTTAGACGTTATGAAATAAATATTTAATTTATATAATAAATGACAGTTTTTCTTCGAATACATAAAACACCTAATCGATTTTCGTTGATAATCGCACTTTTCAGTTTTCAGATCGAGATCGAATTTCGGTACGGTCCAGATAGCAATTTGTTCATACGGAATCTTAATCGACTGTAAACAAATCATCATCATACATTAAGCAGTTAGCAAATTAAAGAAAGCTTCTTAAGCCACAAATAGACGCTATTAGGATACACTATAGATAATTGAAAAGACGATGGTTTCGTAATTATTAACCGCTTTCTCCTAAGGGATTTTTTTTTAAAATTTGGGAAAAGATGGGAAGTCAGACCGAACTAAATCATTGGAATAAAGTGGATGAGGTGGCAAATCGTACTTCAATTCGGCGAATTTTGCCGTACGACACTTTTATAGCGACGTGCATTATCGTGATGGATGATGATTTTTTTCTTATACCTGCAGTGAAATTCTATAAGGCGAACGCCAACGAATTTTACTGTCGAACTACAAAAACGTATGCTACTAGAATACCGTTTTTGTCGTTCGACAGTCGAATTCGTTGGCGTTTGCCTTATAGAATTTCACTGTTGGCTTGGTTTTCAAAATTTGTTGGTTCATTTGGTTATAGTAGTCTAAATGTATCATTTATACTTCTCATATTCGGTAAAGATATAAATGTCCTTTCGTCTGTGAGATGTCTACAGCCTTAGCAATTTTAGATGCCTTTAATCGGTGATCCTCTGTCACAGCAATGCGGCGAACATTGCGGTGGTTATATTCTAGGCTTATACGCCCACGGTCAAGTTTTGCAGCCTATTTTCAGTTACAAGTGAAGGTTGCACATTTGACATCTCGTTAAATATGTCTGTTGGTGTTCAACTTTTCGGCGAACTTTTCAAACGACTCTCATTATCCACATTATTGTCAAAGGCTTTCTTAGATTCGCTTCGAGTATTAGCCACCATTATCAAATGAAATAACATAATATAAATCGGTTAGCAACGGCCTTTCAATACTTGTTATCAACTTGATGATCGGACGTCAGTAAGTTAGCAAAATATTGCCTTCGAGGATTTTTTATTATGAAAAGGGTATTATACATCTTTAGGCATACCAGGTTGTACATATACCGATCATAAGAATAACAGGTCTGTTCTACAATCCCAATTAAAAAAAAATAATGATTCCATCCACTGCCATATACAGATTTAAATCCGATAGCAACACGTCTGCAGGAAGATTTTTCCTTTACTTTGTTACATATCGGCCGGTCAGTTCTGGACACAGAGTAGCTATAGTCAAATAACTAATCACGGACGGTACTAATGGTAAGAAATAAATCTTGTACTTAGGTCCTCGGCCCCGTACATTTTGATAATATTTTGAGTAATTTTGTTTAAAGGTTTTCGATTAAAAGGAACCGCTACCTTTTTATAATTTTTACCATTTAAATGTCCAATATTTTTTATAAGCACATGACGTGGGTGGGAATATAAATACAGAAATGCTAGTAACGCACACAAACTCCCTAATTCAATAGTAGTTTTTACAGTATTGCAGATAAATTGTTGGCTTAAAATTGATATCATCGATAGATGCCTACGTAATACAATTGTTTACTGTGTTGTGTACATACATGTGCTCAAATAATAGCTACCATCAAATGGGGTGTGAGTGGCCAATTAATTTACCTAATTTTCTTAAATAATAATTTATTTTATTTGTTCAAATAAAATTACTTCAAAATTCGTCCGTCTTTTCGAAACATAATTTCCTTCAAAGTAAAATTATTTTTTAAGCTAATCAAAGGTACAATTTATATTCTTTGGATATGTCATGCTATGGAAAGTGTATAGTAGATATTTATCATCGTAATCATCATCATTTGATTATCCTTTGTTTCGAATAGATATCTGAGTGATAGAGATTCGAATTTCGAATATCTGGCTCGATATAGTAGTATTTTTAATACAGGAGTTAGAAAGGAGTTTCTCATTTCCCGCTAAGTTTATAAAACCTGAAATATTCCCAGAAATTATTGGCTAAAGATTCTAAACAATTAATATACTACGAATATGTCAATTCTTTAATATAATAACTAAAATTTATTAAGTTAGGTAGGTTGATTTATGTACTTAATAGGAACCAAATGACTAATTTGAAATATTGGGTTAAGTTGGTGGGTTCAATGATTACATTGACTTAGATATTGATTGTGATAACTTAAATCGCCCTTTTGTATGCTTATAAATTGTTGTCTTATCATTCTATTAACAACACTACTTATTATTATTATAAATACGGTTAAATAAATATTTATACTAATATTTTGCCTGATTTACTGAACCAATTATTATGAAGAAAAACTTAGAAATTCAATAATATAGTATGCCCTCTAATAACACTCATTTGTATTTGATTCATAGATAACGTTTAATGATATTAAGGCATAATGCACACCTCATATCATTATATCGTTGAGAATTCATATAATATATCATTTAAATGCAATCAATCCACATATCTACAACGCTATTTGCTACTTAAGGTTAATGGGATTTTATCAGTATAAAATTAGTTTAACTGGATTTACTTTACAACAAATAATTTAGAGAAATTAACTGCTCTCTGTCTGGAAGTTTGTAAATCTATATGAATAATTGTGTCTACTCTTCCCTTTTTTAAATTCTTTAAATTAGAGGTAAGGCTAGATGGATAGATGGATATCATGTCAGTAACTTTGCTTACAAAATATCTATCTCAGGTAGATACCCCACAAAAATCACTTCAACAGAAAATATTAGGTAGGATACATGACTACTACCTTTCAATTTATTGTTAGAGTTATGTGCACTTCTAGGAATTCATGATTAGGGTTTACAATACCGGTGTGCCGATCAAATTTTGAATACTGAAATATCGGTAGTTGATATTATATATGCCGGTATTTCGGTATCGGTTTTCTAAATGCGAAATTTATTTTTCAAATTTATTCGTGCTGGTTACACTAAATATTTATTGTCATTTCTGACATGATAAATGTTTTAAAATCAATTAAAGCTGATGTAGACGCTATGTGCAAATAAGGCTCGGTTCTCCTACTTTACAACTTTGCAACTTTGAAATTTTAAATAAATACACTTCATAAATTAGGTTCAGAATTATCTCGAAATGGAGTCAGCGTTAAAATAACTCAACGAGAAGAACTGTCGGAAGATCTTCAATATTTATGTTAGGGTTATAATAGTGCTCCAATAAACGAGGGATTTATCTTTCCAAGAATGAAAAAAATAGAAACTCAAAGAGTAATTTCAGCATTGGCAAAGCGAATTATGATTGATGATCAAATTAGTGGAGCAGAGCACATATGTAAGTCTCAAATGTCTCGATGAAAATCGTAATGCATATGATAAAGACCATTGAAGAGGAAATCCAGAAAGCTATAGATATGGAAGTAGCTGCTCCAGTTAGAACAGCACATAGTATATAACCCTTTGCGGTATTAGTAAAGAATGCTGGGAATTTTAGAAAGAACGTATAATAATTTATTAGCATTCAGCGGGCTAGTGTGGAATCAGTGAGGGCTTTTTCCTCATCGGGAATATTTTGTACTTTCCCCAGTGTAATATTTTGTATCTCTAAATTAATAGTTATTTGAATTTTGTTTTATTATATATTTATTAAGCAATATTTCAATCAGTTTGTATTACTTTCCTATATTTTAGATCATTTCTAGCATTTTTATCGATGCGACTACTTGAATTTTTATCGATTCGAGAATGTTTCGGATTTAAAAATAGGATTTGGAGATGTAAAAGTACCACATCATATGGAGATAATTTATAGATCTTCCTATGATTTTCTGGTTATTTATCCTAACCTTTCTGGTCGTAGTTATTGCATTATAATATTTTTTTTAAATACCGGTAATAACGATATGACACAAAAAAAATACCAAAATATCGATATTGTTTTTAATGTCCGGTATTGCATTTCTATGACATCCTCCGAGTACCATGTTCACAGAAAGCTCGTCCTTAAGTGGGTTACGTTTCTGATCGATGGATCCTTTATATAACAAAAATAAATTAAACTAATTACTATAATATGAAGAGGTTTGGATAAGACTATTATCCTATTATGTAGATAAGCGTAGTTAAAAAGAAGTTAGACCAATTAAAACTAGATATATAAATTTGTAAATAAAATCGATCGCCTCTAATCGTTCATACTTTTAAGAAGCATGAAATATCTAGGGTAGCCCACAATTTTATCTTATCTACTTTGAGTATGACTTGTACAATTATTAAATTTTATTTGTCACCCAGATCATGTCGTATCCACAATATAATGGTCATCCATCACCAAATCCACAACAGCAACCAATACTACAACAACAACAGCAGCAGCAGCAACAACAAAATCAACAACCATTAACAAATAAATTAATGATGCCACCGACTGTAGGAATGCAACAATTTATGCCGCCAGGCAAACAATTTCAAATGCAACCACAGCCTTCACAACAACCGGCACAACCACCCCAATTACATTCTCAATTCCAAAATCGGGCACCACATTTAACAAATGGTGGCAGTAATGCATCATCAAGAACGGCTTCGCCAGCCCTAAATCAATCATTTAATGTCACTGATTTACCGCCACGTTCATTAGGCGGTCCACAATACAATACAGTAAATTCAACATTTTTATCTAGTCAGCAACCCAATAATGTAACGTCAATGCAAAATTCATTTGCTCCAATTCAAGCCGCTCATTCTACGCAAAATCTTCTACAAGCAACATCACCACCGAGTAGCACCGCCGCAGCTATGTCCGGAATTTCGTCAAGTATGCAAAATATCTCATTATTGTCAACAATGGATAGTAGAAATGGGCCTCCGCAACAACCATTTACTGTTGGTAATCAATCGATGCCATTACCAACATCAACTGCTGGACAGATGATTCAACCAGTACCATTGCATGCTCAACCAAATGTAACAAATGGTCACAGTAAAACTGGTCCAATGATAATTGCTCCATCATCGATGCCTCCACCTAGTTTACCACCGACTAATTTTCCTCCGACTAGTTTACCTCCAACTAGTTTCCCATCAGCTGGATTTCCACCAACTTGTTTACCAGCGACTAATTTACCGCCGGCAACCAATTTGACTACCACAAATGACCAGCAATTTCAAGCAACTCCAAAAACATTCGCACCACCTCTGTTTAAAACAAACGCATTAAATCCACCACAAATGCAACCAAATCAAGTACCGCCGCTTCAACAAAATTATCAACAACCACCCCAAGTAAATGACTATCCACAATTGGATCAATATTCAAACAATAATCCTTCGCCAATGGCGCATCAACAGTACGGTCCACCACCAAAAACTAATCAACCAATATCATCGACATTAAATAAACGACCGGCATATCCACAGTCGAATCAACAACCACAATATACGGGTATGCAACAGCAGCCAATACAACCACCGCAACCGCAATCATTTCAACCAAATCAAATGAATCAGCAACCATTCAACAATTCTACCAATCGATTACAATATCAAAATCAAATCCAACAACCGGCAATGCAACCGCAACAATACAATAATCAAATGAATGTAACGCAGCATGGCTTTAATCGTTTATGGGGACAGGAAACAGTTGATTTGATGCAACATCGTAATATTTTACCAGCAACAAAAGTTCAGCCGCCGACTATTAATTTGGAACACGAATTTCATGAGTCGATTAACTGCAGTCCGGAGTAAGTATTTAATATTCTCAGAAATTCACAAGGTTACTAAAATTTTCTAAAATTCATTTTTAGCATTATCCGTTCTACATTGACTAAGGTCCCGGAAAGTAATAGTCTATTACAAAAGTCACGTTTACCATTTGGCATTTTAATACATCCGTTTAAGGATTTGAATGTAAATATTCTCCTTTTTTACTTTAATTGGATCTTTTTTGTATTTTAATATTATTATATGACGTAGAACCTTCCTGTTATACAATGTTCGACCATTGTTCGTTGTCGATCATGCAGAACATACATTAATCCGTTTGTGTATTTTGTGGACAGTAAAAAGTGGAAATGTAATTTATGTTATCGAGTCAATGAAAGTAAGTATTTTACTCAATTGTAGTACTATGATGGTATGCCATTTATCTGTAACCTTCGAAGCAGTTATGAAATTGATAGTGGATAGTAATGTTATATGACCGGCAGATATTCATTTATAAAATGTTTCCACATCTCAGTTTTGAGACAGCTCTGCTTAGAATATTATTAAAACATGAGTCCTATCCAGATAGATATCGATCGATATTTGAATGGAGTTCTAACGGATGTATGGTGTCGTAGACGAATAAAATTATATGGTAGTCGTAGATATAACTACATTAGTTTTCCGTTAAATTTAAACACCAATTTTAAATCTTTTCGCCCGTTTTCGAATTATTAAGTCTTTCTGGTCAAATTTTGGCCATGTAAAAGGCGGCAAAATAAAAATATATGTAAGAAATTGACGGAAAAGTAAGAAAAATTTAGTAAGAAAAATTTAGGACAAGAAAACTTGGAAAATGTTGGGGAAAATTCAATAAAAGTCAAAAATAGAAAAGAAAAAATATTACAGGAAAGTCAATTAAAAAAAGAAGTTCCGATAAGTTGGGAAAAATTGAAAATAATAAATCAGAAAATTGAGAAATGATGGGAAAGAAACCGCATAAATTGGAGAAAAAGTGGAAAAGCTAATTAATATTAGAGAAATCGGGGAGCAATCACTCGAAAGTCTGTTTAAATTTCCCAAAAAGTTGACAAGAAGTGCGGACAAATTCAGAAAAACATCATAAAGTCTCCAAAAATTAGGAAAAATTATCGTAAATATAGAAAGGAGTAGAAGGAAATTTGGAAAAATCAGACCAAAGTAGGGACGGCGAGAAAAAGTCATAAAAGTTGCGGACATAGTCGATTTTCACTAACTCAGAATTTTTATAAAAATATTCCAATTTGTTTCTTAATTAAATAATTCTATAAAATAATTCGGTCGATAATCGTCTAGAAAGGTAGGGAACTTGATGACGTATTTGGATTGTTGGATGAAGTAGGGAAAAATCCGCAGATACGTAGGCATGCAGGAAAGTCAAGAACAGTTGAAACAAGTCGGTAGAAGAGCCCGATCAGTACAGCAGTTTGGATACAGCAGGAAGTCTGAAATATGAAGGAAAGAAATAAGGGAAATACAGTAAAAACCGGTGAAGTCCGGGAAAAAAGAAATAAATTCTATAATCAAATTTTTCTGGATGCATTACATGTATTCACGAGATTTGGAATATCAAATTTCATAAAAATGGGAATTATTATATAATTGATAAAAATCTATAAATTTCGAAGAGAAGAAAAAAATTAAGATAAATTTGGAAATTTCGGGAAAGTCGGTATATGGTAATTGGTAAACGGTAATTGGTAAACGGTAATTGGGAAAACTTTCGTCATTATTCTATGAATGTTAATGAAATTTTGGAAAAGTCAAGGATACCAAAATACTTCGAACAGTTTTATGTTTTACATTGCTCAAACTCATACAATACAGTAATCTTGACGATTTGAATTTTGAATTTTAATGAGTTTCTGCAATAAAACAATAATAAAACAGACATCATAATATCTAATATTCTCGTTACAATTGGGTTTCTGAAAACTCGGGTTTTCAGGACTCGGCGAGTTCGAGTCCAAATTTATAAGACTCGTCGAGTTCGGGCGAGTCCGAATTTACATAAAAAAAATAAACATTTACTTATTATCGCTCCTAGGGGTTAAGATTTTATAATTGTTAATAATCATTATTTCGAATCAAGTCATCTTTGTTTGACTTCCTTGTCTGCTATGCTCGATCTAATTAAATCGTGCAACAGTTTGCAAAAATCGAATCGAAAAATATTTCATTTGAAGTAAAAGTAGAATTCTCAGTAGAAACGGCGTTATAGAGATCTTCAAGATTATTTGCTCGTTTTTCAGTATTTTTGAGAAAAAATTCTTGTTTTAGTTTGCTATAACTTTCGGAGGTTCCTTTGAAGCTTCTTCCGCATTTTTTAATATGAAATCTAACTTCTCCATTGTCAAAACTTTCGTTTATTCATTTTTCTCTTCTTTTTGAAAAATTCCTTATTAATAATTTCACTGCTAAATCTAAACCCTGTTTGGTAAATACAAATTGTGCCTAATTTTTTTTGGGATAAATTTGCAATCACTCGTGCAGAGATTTATCGTTACAGACCTCAACCGCCAGTTTGGCAGGTTCAGCTCGTTAGAATGGATACTATCAAGGATGTATGAGTAGTTTAGCTCAACTGATGCTTCCTAAATGAATTATTCTAGTTTTACAAATTTGATTATTATATTGGCCAGGAATCTCAAACAACTTTTACAATTTGAAACCGACTAGAGATTTTGGGTTTTGATTTTTTCTTGCTTAGTCCAATTCTGACGGAAGAACATCTAAAATACATAAATTTTCTTTTACAGTTTAGAAGACTTGGACTCGTGTATTTGAGTCGAGTCCTGAGTACGAGTAATTTCCTAAATACTCGGCGAGTCAGAGCCGAGCCGAGTCAAGCTCTTATAGTCAAAGTACACCACTAGTTAAGAAGTATCTCAACTTAAGGAATATTTCCTTGTATATTTCTCACAATGTTCAGCCGTGGAAGATTTGATCAAAATAGATAAAGAAATCAGTTATTTTTAAATTTAGGCATAACTATGAATATCAGTAAATTTCATGAAAATCAGAAAAATGTAATTGAAAAAGTTAGATTTTTCTCAAATTCATGAGAATTAATATAGAAAAATTTCATAGAGATTGGAAAAGTTTTATAAAAATTCAAAAAATTTGTGAAAATTGAATACAATAAAATTTCTAAACATGTATTTCCGATTTTTCGAATTTCCACATTTTCACTGATTTTCCAATGGTTTCTATACGGTATATACATTCATACAATTTTACATGGTATAAACTCATCGACATGTACAGATTTATCTGTTTTCCTCGACGCTCTTGTAGTAAATTTTCGAAAAGAGAAATCCAGATTATTTCGAATCGATCGATAAAGGAAATTAATTAACTGATCTAATAAATCGGTAGTCGCAAACCCGATATTTACCCAGTTCCATGCAATCAGGACTTCTCAAGTCAGTCGTATGCATGCAAATATTTTCCAAGATTACCATTGTGAGAGCTTACCTCCGGACCCCTCTCGCTTCCGAGAATATTCATGAATCCAGAACTATGCTGTACTATGTTAATCTATACAAAATATTATAGAAAAAAGTAAATGAATTTAATCCTCTATTTTTATTCCTACTAGTTCCAGAGGAATTCCAATATGATCCAGTTAGTAAATCGTATGGTGACGTGACACGACGGCCCGAAGTAAAATCGAGTACAATTGAATTTATTGCACCGTCTGAATATATGTTGCGTCCACCACAACCGGCTATTTATCTATTCTTATTAGATGTGTCAATGATAGCACAACAGTCGGGCTACTTACAAACATTATGTGATACATTGATTGCTAATTTGGATAATTTACCGGGCGATGTCCGTACTCAAATTGGATTCATTGCATATGATAGTGCTGTACATTTTTATAGTATAGCGGACGGTTTTGGTCAACCGCATGAAATAACAATTGTTGATATTGATGATATATTTTTACCGTTTCCCGATAATCTATTGATTAATTTGAAGGAGTGCCGAGAATTGATAACAGATTTATTGAAACAATTGCCAACACGTTTTCTGCATACACATGATTCCAATTCGGCATTAGGGGCTGCCTTACAAGTTGCGTTCCAACTAATGGTAAAATTAATTTAATTGTGAAATTAATCATAATCAGATACACATAACATTTAAATTTGATATTTTTAGAAATTGAGTGGTGGTCGGGTAACGGTCTTCCAAACATGTTTGCCCAATAAAGGACCTGGAGCATTACAGCCAAGGTATTTCAATTTATATTTAAACAATTTTATTCATTAAATTATCTTTATAAACTAGGGAGAATCCTAATGATCGGTCAGCCAAAGATGTACAACATTTGGGACCGGCAACCGATTTTTACAAGCGTCTTGCATTAGAATGTTCGGGACAGCAAATTGCTGTCGATGTATTTTTATTAAATAGTCAATATAGTGATTTAGCAACGATATGTGAGTTGCGAAAGATTTCTGATAATTTAATTTTTCATTTGTGTGACTGAATGATATTTTTAGCTGGCATTAGTAAATTTAGTAGCGGTTGTATTCATCATTTTCCACTATACAATGCATCCAAGCTATTACAGGTTGAACAGTTTACAAAATGTTTAGAACGATATTTTACAAGAAAAATTGGCTTTGAATCCGTGATGCGTGTTCGATGTACACGCGGATTAGCCATACATACATTCCATGGAAACTTTTTTGTACGATCAACCGACTTACTATCATTGCCAAATGTGAATCCGGATGCCGGTTACGGAATGCAAATTTCATATGAGGAAAGTTTATCCGATCTAAAAACGGTATGCTTTCAGGCTGCCCTACTCTATACGAGCAGTAAAGGTGAACGACGAATACGTGTCCATACATTATGCTTACCGGTTTCAACTGGCTTGTCGGAAATTATTCATTCGGCAGATGTTCAAGCAATAATTGGGCTTATCTCGAAAATGGCTGTCGATCGTAGTTTATCGTCAAACATTTCAGATGCCCGAGATGCATTTATTAATGCAAGTACAGATGTGTTTAGTGCATTTAGATTAGCGCAAAATTTACCACAAGGATCCAATGGACAATTGATGGCACCGAAGAATCTTTCATTATTACCGTTATATATGATGGCATTATTAAAGCATGTAGCTTTTAGAACGGGAACTAGTACCCGCTTAGATGATCGTGTATTTGCGATGTGTGAATTGAAATCGCTACCATTAGATCAATTAATTCGTTATATTTATCCAGATTTTTATCTATTGGATGGACTATTTGCTAGTTTTAACGGGACGAATCATAATGATGATAATTATGAACCACCACTTTTACAATTGTCAGCCGAAAGGTACATTTGAATTAAAAATATTATATGATTGACTTGAAACTTAATTTTTAATAATTGTTTAGACTCGATTCACGGTCTGTCTTTTTAATGGACTGTGGCCTAAGTATTATGATATTGGTTGGATCAAATGTGCCACCAACTATTCTCACATCTGTTTTTGGTAAGTACAATTACAATAAAGATTATACATTATTTACTATTTTATATATTTTAATATAATATATGATTTGATTAACGGCGAATAAGTGACTTAGCCAATAAGTTTAGTATTAAAAACGCTGATGAAGAATATACGATCAAATAGGTCAAATTCTTAAGGCTGCATAATTTGTATATTTATTGGTGCAGACCGTTCTGTTAAGCTATTAGATTTACATTTTTAAACGGTAGATCAATAGAATCATCCATTGTTTCTACCAAATTAAGATGGATTTTTCGTGCATACTCGCATTTGTTTGAATAGTTAATTATGCCATGTAGGGTGGATTATCGAAAACAAAGCAGAAGCTAACCTGTTTGCTGTTCGAAACCTTACTGATGTAACGCTTCCCTTACCTGCTTAACATATACATTATAAAAATAGACAGCCAACAGCAATTATTCGTTTTAGAGTCTAGCTAGTAGATTCTAATCATCATCATCATCATATCAGCTGAAGCCCACTGCTGAACATAGGCCTCCCCCAATGTTTTCTCCGTTGATTGTTAAACCTCAATCACTCCAATACAAGTTTTTAAACATGTGTTCTAGCGTTAGAGTGAACAGCTTGGGGACATTGTATCACCTTGCCTTACACCTCTTTCCAGCTTAACCTTTTCTGTATTTTCGTGGAGTTTAATTTGCACCGTGGCATTGCTATATATTATTATATGTTTTTTTATTAATTGGGTGTATCGGGAGTCTAAGTATACGACATGCATCCAGTGCGTTAAAAAAGATTTTAATAGTAATGTCATATATGCGAAGATCGCTAGGCGTGTGTATCTTCTAATACGATTTTTAATATGATCACTAAATCAAAGTGTTTTTAAAATGTATTCAACGTACTGCTCGTAACCCTTCTACACATTGGTCATGGCTATTTCAACCATCAGCATGGTTAAAATCAGGACCATATATCGATTCAGTTTAAAATATTTCAAATACTAGTATACTAGTGATATAACCTACATATAAAACTAGTGCAGAAGACTGAAGATCATGAATCTACTAAAAGAAACAAATTAGAATTTGCTATTGACTATTTCAGTCTCTATTAAGTAGTATGACTGTACAAGGGTACGTCCAATTATGGTGTGGAAAGTCTAGTTCAGTTGGTCATTTTGCTGACCCGATGCCTAACATTTGGCGGGTAGGTCACTAGATCTGCGGGTAGAAAATGACCTTCCCTGAATTGCAGATGCTTCAATTTAGAGAACATTTTGTATCGATGGCAGCGTCGGAAAATTGGTGCATCGATTTGCAAAATATTTAGTGCTGATAATTACAACTACAAATTTTGTAAGTAAAAGATACGGCCACCGAAATGGCCCAAAAAGGTTGTGTAACAGATTTGAAAATGACTTCGAAAACAAATCGAAAGTTTCTCAAAATTTTAAAAGATCAACGAACCAGCATATTAAAAGAAACTTTAATACTGTTTGCTGTGTACAGTACAACTAGTAAAGCAACCAAGTGAGAAATGAAGTTAAATTAATTGAAATTGGGATAGATTCCGTGATCACGTGATATATAGAACTCTCTCAATTGACATTGAGCATTCAAGTCTCGGCAATGATTAATTAGAAGACTCATGCTATTTTATCGTTAATCATCAGTATTTAAAATAAACCTTATTTTACAGACGTATCTACAATAAACGAAATACCCGATTTATGTTTACAATTGCCAAATACCGGAACGTCCGAAAATGATGCTTTACAAAAATTCATAGATGCAATTAGTGTTGACAAACCATATGCACCGACTTTGCAAATTATACGGTATGGAAAAATGACATTTTGTTCTATTTACATACTTATATTTACCACTAACCAATTGAATCTTCTTTACAGTGATACAAGTCCTTATCGTTCGATGTTCGTAGAAAAATTAGTAGACGATCGTGCCGAATCTAGCTTATCGTATTATGAGTTCTTACAACATCTGCGCACTCAAGTGAAATAATATGAGACGACATATTTTTTCTAATTGGGAATTTGCAATTAGTTTTTGAAAGTGTTTTTTTTTTAATCAGAATTTTAAATTATACACTACACACTATAATGCTATTGTTACTAAAACAAAAAAAGGAAAGAAAAATCGAAAATTCATTGATATTTATCTCTTCTGGGTTTACTTTTAAATTAAATTATATTTTTCTGTATTTTGTATATAATTATTATATTTATCGAGAAAAAATAATTATATTAAAATTAGTAATAATCTAAGTATAAATATGAAAAAATTACTTGTTGTAACTTAAATTTATATACCTTTTTCGTTCTGGGAAAGTATTAAATGATATGGTTGATGCAAAAATAAAATGCTTTCTTCTTTAACTTTCATATCGTAGCTTTAAGTTGGTAGGTCTATTTATCAATTCTATAATTATATAACTCTTATTATATACTCTGATGTAATCATTATTTAAATTGGCCTGTATTTAATAACATCCATTAGTAGTCCAATAATGGAATAGCCTTTTCCTAATCCACTAATTGACTAATCTAATCATTCTAATTCGGATACTATTACATACAGTTAACATAAGCTTTATAAATATAGATATAGCAGAAACATAAGCAATTATGGATCCAAAATAAATATTCTGAATAAGTTTGCGACATCGAATCTTTAATGCGTTAAAACACGTATAAAAGAAAGATGTTATTTATTATTATCACGTTTCTAAAGAAGTAATATTTTTTTTATAAGAAAATTATTTCTTTATCTATATATCGACCGTTAGACAAGAATATCATGTAACCATCATTTATAAATTTAAAGATTACATTTCAAGATAGTTTAGATTAACGGTCGATTATGTGTGTATATTGCATGTATAATATTTGTACTCGTGAAGCATTTTAAGTATTTTATATATCAATATGAAGTACTCTCGTTTATATAAATTTAATATTATCAATACTTGTGGTTAAGTGAAAAATTTACAATTTGACTGAGATCATTGTGCTTTTGATCAATTTATTGCGTAATTTACAAGAAAGGTTCAACAATTGTTGATAAAAATGTATGTGAAATGAATAGAAATTGTGGTCTGTATTTTATTTGGGCAAACACTTATCATTTTGAGGACTTTACGATGAGGACGTCTATTGCAAGTAGATATATTTGAATTGATTTTCAAAATCAATAAATTCATTTACTGGACAGTTTTATAATATATTATTACTAGAGACCGGAAAAAATGCATTTTTAAATTCATTTTTAGGCACCTAAAAATGGCTGTACAAAATTCAAAAAATGCACTACAAACCATAAAATAAGGCATGAAAATATAATGGAAATTAAATGACTGACTGATATTTTTTCTTATATTTATCAGGTATTTTATTGATTACGATGAAAAAAAATAACGATTCGATTCAAAATTACGATAATGTAAAATAACAATTACAG
>JANTOP010074993.1:0-21315 GCA_027564815.1 Symmerus nobilis | reverse complement strand
TGTTAATTTTTTTTTTTTTTTGTTTTGGAAAATAAGCATTTCTTCATATTTATTTTGAAAAAATTTTACTAAAAAAATTTTTTTTCCAAAAATTTATTTCCAAACATTTTTTTCGATTTTTTTATTTTCTTTTTTTTGGAAAATAATAAACATTTTTCCAGATTTATTTAGCAAAAATTTTAATAAAAAAAATATTTGTTTCCAAAAATTTATATCCAAAAAATGGTTATCAATTTTCATTTTTTTTGGAAGAAAGCATTTTCTCATTTTATTTTGGAAAAATTTTATTAAAAAATATGTTTATTTCCAGAAATCTACTTCCAATCTTTTTTTTTTCAATTTTATAATTTTTTTTGGAAAATAAGCATTTTTCACATTTATTTTGAAATCATTTTTTCCATATTCCTTTAAATATTTTTTAAAAATTGTCTTTTTTTCCCAATACGCAAATTCGGAATTTAACTTTCTGGTAAATATTCTTTTACATTTTATTCCCAATTTTTGAAAGAAATTTTCGAAAACTTGAGGATAGCTAATTTTTAGTAACTAAACAATAATTTCTTATCCTATCCCCTTTATTGTTGAGCTTGATTTAACCGAGACTCATTTCGTATTGCATTCTAATATCTTTTATGAGTTAATTCTTTTATGCAGAGATCCTAATTAAAATATATATTTTCACCATTTCATAATTTCTTTAAATTAAAATTAAAAGTAATGTAAAAACTCCATAAACTTTCCGGTTTTTCATTATTTAATAATGAACTTTCCAACTAGTTTAATTCCTTTTTATCCAGTTGAGATTGATGTATAGTTCATTTCACCATAACTCCTGGGTGAAAATTTGATTTCCCACATAATAGAAAATATTTCCTGATAAAATATCATTGTACTTTATGATTTTGAACCATCCCCAAAAATCCCCTTGAAAATAAAATATTAACAAGAAAAAGTATCAATTTAAAATTGATGAGAATGGGCCCCCCGTCCGTCCTGTATATCTTTTGATAAATATTTACCTCTTATCACCTATACGATATCCGATACTTCTTCTTGTAAAACATTTAAGTCAATTTAAAGTTTTTACATTTTATTTGTAATGTATAACTCAAGAAAAATGTATTTTTTTTCCATCTATTATCTCGATGGGATGGAGATGAAAATGTATCATTTCTATAAGCATACAAAAACGACCCATTTTTATCAGCAATTTTCGAATTATTTTTTATTGAATCCGTCCCCTTCAAATAAGAATCCTTCAAAAAAATTTTGTGGAGATCCCGTCCAATATTCTGGATCGAATGGGATGTTGTTGTTAGGTACATAATCCCCAAATGACTTATACAACAATAATTTTACAATAAATCAATTTAATATAATAATACATGAGGATGTGTCTCTATATATGGAGGATGTAAGGATGTTTATTTTTCTTTGTTGACTTCAAAATGATATTAAGGGATGCTTTTCTTCCCCCAACAAAAAAAAAAGAGAAAATATCGTGTAATATTTAGGCTGATTGCATGATTGTGTGTAAAGGATATCTAGATATTTTGTATACCGTCGAATAGGATAGGAAAACAGTTTCTTTTTTTATTATTATCATTTTCATTTTTCTACTGTATATACACATATCCTTACGCCATAATCAATATAATCCTTTTTCACTACTTGATAATATGTTGACATGTTGTCGATGTTGAACAAAATTTTCTCATCTTGCAGTTAAACAAGATTAACTTCTAGATCTTTTATATTATACTTATAATACCGAACCGTTGGTGGTTTGGGTTTTCTTAAACCCTTACATCCTCTTTATGCGTTATAAGGATATTTTATCGAATATAATTTTTTTTTGTTGAGAAAGGATTGTGGTCCAAGGTATAGGAAAACATAAAAATGGACAGTTATTTCTGTTGAGGGACCATTTAGAAAATATTTATATCTGAATTTGGATACAAGACCCAACATCTTAAGCATACCCTATAGTTCAGTACAATGTTATGAGAAATATTTATACAAATATTTCCTTTCATTGGAATATCTCTTTTTTTCGTTTGGTAATCTTTAAGAAAGGGGTCACCAAGTTTAGAATTAGTTTAATGAAGATAATATCTGTTTAGTGAACCCTGCAGTGACGTTCAATGTTACAGCTTTTTGGGAGAGTTGAAATTTATCTAAAAAAATAAAAAATTCGTTAAGGATCGCACCGAGAAATTTGAATCCGGATTTTCCGATAATTTTCTTCGGATTCATAAAAATGTAATGATGCAGGAAGTTTATAAATTAGTTGATGAAAAATAGAAAAATATCATAACTAAACTTTTCATACAAAAGCTCTACAAAAACTTAAAAGCTCCCAGAAAGCTTAATTTTCCGAACTTTATTCTTCATATTTTAAAATCTATTTTCTATTCAAATAACGACCGTTTAACGAAATTGCAAATTTTCCCTAAAAAAGCTTTAAGAATCTCGAAAGCTCATTGAAAGCTTAAAATTATAATGTCGTTTTTTTAAATGAAGAATTTAATTTTTAATCGTTTCATTAAATTTAGGAAAGAAATCGCTTAAAATTTTCTCAATCCATTGTAATCTCAAACAAAAGCTTTAAGCTTCCAACATAATTTTTACGTTTCAAAATCTTGTTTCTATCCAAATAACGATTCTTTAATGAAATTTCAAATTATTTCAAATTTTCCCAAAAAAGCTTCAAGAATCTCGAAAGCTAATCGAAAGCTTAAAATTAAAATGTCATTTTATTTAATATGGAATCTAGTTTTTATTCGATTCATTAAATTTAGAAAAAAAATGAAATTATCGCTGAAAACTTTCTCAATCCATTATAAGCTTAAAGAAAGCTTTAAGTTTTGAACTTAATTTTTTACGTTTTAAAATGTATTCTCTATCCAGATATCGGTCTTCTCATGAAATTTTAAATTTTCCCAAAATATGATATAATTTACCTTCAATTCAATTCGATTTAATTCATTAGAGCTTTTAATTTTCCATGGAGCTTTTTAACGAAGTGTCCGATTTAATTTAAATTTATTTATCGGGAGAAAAAATAGATTTGATAATGAATAAAATATTATTTTAGTTAAAAGCTTTGGATGAGCTTTTGTAAGTTTCTTAAAGCTCTTTCAGGGAATTTTAAATTACAATTATACGTTAAATTTTTGGGATAGAAAATATATTTTAAAGCGTATAAATTTAAAGCCGAAATGAAAAAGCTTTTTTCAAGCTTTTTATTTTTAAGCGAACTTTTCAACGATAATTTTGGATTTCGTTTAAATTTAATTATTCCGAGGAAAATCTGATTCAATACTGAATAAAATAATTTAATTAAAAGCTTTCGATGAGCTTTTGGAACTGTCTTAAAGCTTTTTCAAGAAATTTTCAAAATCACTGATATTAAATTTTAAAGCAAATATGGAGTACGGAGTACAGAGATCTATAACTTAGAAAACAAGGCTTCAACTTCACTGATCGCTTTCTCGGCATTAGATTGCACGCCATTGGAGCCCTGAATCTTAGTTTTGAGAAATTCGAGATAAATTTCCCAAAACTGTCTACATTGAATAATATCTGGTATATACAAGTAGATGAATAAATTGGATGACACAAAAACTTATCAATTTTCCGCGAAAAATTTTCATTGGTAATCGCATAATATTAATATTAAATAGAATGACTGGAAATTAAATTCAACATCATAGTCATTTAAATTATGCAAAAATGATAAAGACCAAGTGTGTTTAGATAAAATGTTTTATGACAGTCTAAGGATACCCATTAGGAGGCTAGAGAAAAATGATATAGAGATTATATATATATAAATTTTCCCATCATGATATTAGTGTAAAGATAAGGGCGACATGGACAAAAAAAAATTCTTCTTTTTAATATAATTTTCCTTGAATACAATTTGCATTAATAATTTCGATTTTCTATTTTCTCATTTTTGTCCCACAGTTTTGTCTTCAACTTGTTCAAATTCTAATAAAAATTTATTTCGGATATTTTGTTGGGTAAATTATGATAAAAAGAAAAATAAAATAAAATTCCAGAATGTGGAAAAACAAAGTCATTTAAAAAGTTGGGGGGTGGCCCAGCTATATTTTATTAACCCGATTGAATTCAATGGGGTAATTTTATATGTAATCCCATTCAACCCCTCTGGTCGAAAAGTTTCTCATTTTTTTTTTTATATATAATCTGTAATTTATTCGTATTAATCGGGGTAAGCTTCTTGTTGTTTGAATTTGAACTGGATGAAATTTAATCATCCGAGGTCGAAATATAACAGAATATTCCAGAAAATTGTTTCCTTTTAGCAGATTTTCCTTTTCAATACAAAAAAAAACAATTTTAATTTGAGTGAAATTTTTTGAGACAGATTTTTTCGAGTGAAATTTTTGAGTGATATTTAAATTGTTCCTATAGAAGTTCTACATCAATTTTGAGTGGAAAATTTTTGAGTGAAATTTTGAGTGAACATTTTTTCTTGTTGGGACCTTATCTAATAAGAATTTTTCTTCTATGCGTTTCTTAAAATATATTTTATTATTTTATTCACGTTTCTATTCACAAATTATAATAGATCTCCTAATCAGATACCTTTGACCCGTCTACCTATTCATAACCGTTAAGTAATAAACCGTTTTATTATCACTTCGCCTCTTTATCATCTTTTTCACTTAAATTCTTTTATCTGTCTATTTGCAATGTAATAAATTAACATTTTATTACAAATTATGATTTAAAATGGTACGATTTATACCCCCAGTCCCCAGTTTCCATACCCAACCTATAACCAGATGAGTCAAAAAAAAAAGAAAGAAATACTATGATTTAAAATGTTTTCCATTCATAAAACTCGTTTACAATTGCCCATTCTAAATTCTGTATTTACGGTGATTACGAAAAGGTAAAAATGAGTAATTTGTACTCTGAACAATTTTCCTTATACACTGTGCGTCAATGAAATACGTGTGCAACCTCAGAGAGTTGAAATATTGGTTATTTAGTAGAGAACTGATATTTCTGAGATGTTTATGAAGACAGCCGACGAAAGTTTAACTTCTTGGAAGAATATCTGGGGAAAAAAAATATGTAAAACCGCGATAAAAATATCATAAAAAATACCCAGTTCATACAATTTATTTCTATGATTTCTGCAGATACAGATTTGTGGATCTTCAAATTGATCTGAGAAACATCTATTGATTATAATGAAATAAATATATTTGTTATCTGCTCATCAGAGAATACCTATACGATTTCGGAAATGGTCTAGAAAACGAATGATTTATAACAAGGATCAAATTAACGATCCTTCGAGAATATCTGTACCAAATTTCAGATATTTAGATTGGAAAATTATGAAGTTATGATTGAGATTTTGAAATAAAGAATATATAATTTAATCAATTTGACAATTTCTGCGTTCCGTTAACTTCAGAATTTAATCACTCGAAATTTTTTCACGGAAAGTTTAGAACATCCATTCTAAGGATCTAACTAATGATCCTTAAGGAATATCTGTACCAAATATCGGAGATAAAGATTGCGAAATAATGGAGTTATGACATAAATTAAAAATTGTGAATATTTTATAAAAGAAATTTGACTTTACGAATTTAATTACTCGGAAATTTCTTAGTAAAATTCTAGAATCTGGTATTAAAATAGGATTGTATATGTTTCTAGAATATTTGTACCAAGTATCAGATATCTAGCTTGGGATATAATGGAGTTATGACTTAGATTTAGAAATTATACCATGTCAGAGGATCGATTAATTTCAGAACTTATTTACTCCAATTTTTCTTAAGAAAATTGGAGAATACCTATTATAAAGAGCGATTTCGATATGCTTAAGGAATATCCGTACCAAATATTAAGGATCTAGGTTAAGAAATTATGGAGTAATAAGTTAAATTCCATTTTTGGTGGATAAAATGGGTTAAATGATTGCAATTTTTTTGACAACAAAATTCTTCAACAAATTAAATTTTATGAGATTGATCTAAGAGGTGAAATTATATGAACGGAATGCACTTCGTAGTCCCGGAAAGTAATCAATTATTTTTCAAGAAATAACGATACATTTTCCTCCCCCTTTCCCCTCTTAATCAGTACATTAGCTATCCGGGAAAAATGGGTTTCCGCAAATTCGGCTACCTTTTCTTGATACAATTTCTAAATTAAAAATGGGTCTCGCAATTACTCAAGATTGATAGCAGGAAAAAATTAATTTCCAAAAGATAAATTCGTAATTCGGTCCAATAATTTTTTTTCTCAAATCCCTGAAACTAGTTTTTAGTTTAGCTCATCTCCTATGCAGAAAAATTTGGTTTAGCCAAATTAGATAAACTTTCCTTAAGAAAATTTTCAATTCAGAAATTATTCATGGTACGGTTGAAGAGGAGATAAACCAGATTTTATTATAATAAATATTTTAATTATTTAGAATTTAATTACTCGAAATTGTCTTAAGGAAAGTGTAGAAAGATCGAGTTGAGTTTTCAGGAATTCTCTATCGAATTTCAGGAATTTTTGTTAAGAAATATGTAGGAAGCCGAATAAAACAAATAATTTCAACTCCTTTTCCTTTTATTTATTTCTTCAAATTTCCTAACTTAAAATTAAAAAAAATTAATTAATTTATCGTATCGGTGATGATGAACGAGGCTATCGGACATCGAAACTTGCAGGGCGAAATTCATCTTCCCTCGCGGTTCCTCATCACTAATCCGATTGGCGAACTGCAGGACGACCATTATCCAAACTTGTTTGATTTGAACTAAATTAACGGATGATCGGGATGAACATTATATATTAATTTTTGAAAATTGTATTTTTAATTAATAAACAAATGATAATAAAATAAATTTATTTAATTTATTTGGTTTTATTTTAGGGGAAGGGAGGACTAAGGAAAATAATTAAATCGGGGGATAAATCCGAGATAAATAAATATAAGGAATAATTAATTGTATCGAACACCAATAAATTATCTTTTTTCGAAAAATCGTCCGAAGGAAATTTCGGAAAATTATTCTCGCATAATTTCGGAATAGACCCCATTAAAGTATTATCTCCTCTATCAATTGGTACCAAAATTTCGAGGGGTAGTCCCACAAGTTGTATTTTTAAAATAACAACAATTATGATTTTTAAGAAATAATTCTTATCTTAATTTCCTTAAATTCTTGAAAAAAAAAAAAATATAATTTTCAAATTAAATAATAAAAGGATAAGGAATTTATATCTTTCAAGGAAGAGCAAGAAAGGAACCATTGCAAAATCGAAAAAAATCTAACGAAACGCCGGGATATTTAGTATTAAATGAAAATATTTGAAGGTCAATTGTTTGTTGTTTATCCTCCAGACTGTCATAAAAGCATATAGAATTTTCCAATAATTTTCCTCAGCCCCGGAAAAATATAATGATACAGAAGTGTTTCCAAATAAATAATGAAAAATTCATTTCTTAAGATCCTTACAAAAAACAAACCCTCAAAATTTGGGGGTTATCTAACAAGTTGTATTTTTAAAACGACTTCAAAAAATCGATTTTTAAAATTCCAAATTCTGAAAATTATTCCTAAATAAATAATGAATTTTGGAGGTGAAATTTTAAATCCTATTTTCAGTAGGATAATTCCTGTAAAAGGAGGTATTTTGATATTTAATTTCGGCCTGGCTAGATTGCTATACAAAAAGCAATATCTAATTGAGTATAGTCTCTCCGATTGGTAACCAATATTCTCTTCAATTAAAATTCTCTCAAACCTAATGATACTACCAAATTAAAGAGAGTACTCATTCTGGGTAGTAATATTACACGAAGTATACGATTTACACGAAATGAAGACGAGAAATAAATTTATGCGTTTTCCATTCCATTCCAAAAATTAACAACAGAGCATGGGGGTATCGGGGGTATCAAACACTTGACGGGTTTTGCTTTTTGTATCACCGAAAAAAATTTCAGTTTGTTATTATTCGTTGAAGGTGATGGTTTAAACCAATCACAGTGTCGTATCATAACCACGGGGGATCCGGTTTAATTTTATATTAGCCACTTGGCGCGTACCAAAAAGTCAACCAGATATAAGAATTGTTGGCTTTGTCTTTGGTTTCAAATTGCAGTTAGTTTTTTTTCTCGACTGCAGAAATAATTTTAAAAAAAGTGTGATTTTTATAAAATTTACGCAAGTTTTTATTGGGATTAATTACAGAAATAAAATTTATTATATACTTTTAAGAAGGTTAATTAAATTTTTTAATAATTTATATGAATTTTAGTTTAGGTTTACTATTTAATAAAAATGTAATACCGTTAGATTTAATAAAAACTAATTACTTGTAATATTAATTACATTTACAACCTTTTTTTATTCAAATAAAAAATTATAATTAAGTTGAGTTGGTTCCCATAGAAATGCGAAACGTGGAAAAAAATTATAAAAACCGTATTCGCAAGAAAAAAAAAATATGAAAAATTTCATAATTAAATGGGGAATCAAGTTTTTTTCCTCTAGTTTTTTTTTTTAATCTTAAATGATGCAATATTATTGTGCAAAAATTAGAGGAAAAAAATAAAAATATAACGGTTTCGTTACGTACAAAACTACTCTGTTTAATTAAAGTTATAACTTGAGAAATTATAAAAAATTGCTTTTAACAGCAAATAAAAATAATATAATTGAGTTAATTTATTCTGAATAAAATAAATTAAATTTCGTTGTGAAGACAAAGAATAATTTCTGTTCGTCTTCCTTAATTCTTTTTGCATTATTCTCGGTATAAGTCACCCATTCTCATCCTTTGTTACTAATTTATTCGCCCGTCCTTGCTATTCAATGTATTGTTCTCACTTGACTTTATATACCTTTCATCGTTTACTTACTAAAATCATCCGATTTATTCGTGGAAAGTATTGCTATGCTGGAAATAGAAATGTTTTCCAGATAATCCAGATGAAATTTTTTTTTGGTTCGTTGTTTCAGGACCAAGTATATTTACTTATCAGGTAAAATAGCCATGCAATATAGTCTACCTACAAATAATTTGAATTTTTGTAATCTCTAATCGAGTACCATGCCAGATAGAAAATTATCATTGAAATTTTCTTCTGTTCAATGGGATTTTCCCATTCGATTTTCCTTACCTATTTTCGTTTAAAAATGTTTATTTTCATTTATTTCTTATTTTTATTTATTTTCTTTCTAATCCAGAAAATTGTAATATTTCCACGCGAGTTAACGAAATCGAATTTCAGGTTGGATTGGTGCCAACCGTTTAACTATGTTCGGGGATATGCCAAAAAAAAATTAAGAAAATGATAGAAAATAAAATAAAACAATTCCAAACAGATCTAATCTGAACTGATAAAAATTGTTTGGGATTTTCGACGTGAAAATTTGACGGTGAAAAAGCAAGAGAAAAGTGTTATCTCTTATATACGACGGGATACATAACGGAGATATCGGGTGGAAAGGAATTATAAAAAGAAAATCCCTCCCAAATAAAAAAATAGTCTTGCATGATTATAAAGTATATTCAGTGAGATTACTGTTCACAATTTTTAATCGGTTTACCTTAAAATTACTAAATTATATTTATAATCTTATTATTATAAAAATTATCACTGTCAGACGGGGATTAATTTACAAAAATTCATTTTCGTTAGTTTTTTAAAGGGGGAAATTTTTAAGAAAATGCTCGTCACATCGGAACCAAATTCTGGTCCACCAAGCCGTACACCATCGATATTGGATAGCCCAACGTTGGCTCGAGTCGAACGGGCACGGTTACGACTCGAGGCTAGCAAGGGACAACGGGATGATAGTTTGGAACGGAGTATATTGGATCCAAAGGTAAGTTGAAATATAATCTAACTACGAATTTATCACTTAGAAAATAAGAAAATAAAAATCAAAAATTGAATTGTATGATTGATTCAAAATATTAATCATATTCTACGCAAGTAATTACACTCAAACGGAATTTTGGATATGAGAGAAATTTCGTTGAAAATATCTGTTCAGAAAAATTTACAAAATTGCATGAAAAAAATTAAGAAAATTTTTTCGGAAAATTTTTTTTCACCCTTAAATTTATTATTTTTGAAGAAATTGACATAAAATTAAGAAATTTTGATGGAAAAAATTTTTCACTCAAAATAATTTTTTCACTCAAAAAATGTTTTGCAATCAAAGAAATTTTTGTCACTCGAAAATATATCATAAAAAAATATTTTCACTCAAAAAATTTTTATCACCCAAAAAATTTCACTCAAAAAATTTTTTGTGAAATATGATTTCCAGAATGAATGTTTTTTTTTGAAATTGAGATAAAGAAAATTCGACATTAAAAACTTGGAGGAAAATTAAAGAAATCTGGTTCCAGTAAAGAAATGGGTGAAATTGTAGAATTCGTTTAGATGTAAAATGATTGACTACAAATTTGGCGATAAAAAGTTGGTGGTCAAATCGGAGCAGATATGAGTTCTACCCATAGATGGCTCATTTATTGGTATGAAGGCAGGAGTAGGTGTATTTTTTAAATTATTAGCCATCTTTTGAACGATTTTCTAATCTCTATGGCGATTCTACTTTGAATCGCCGGAAACTACTCCAAGTTCGATAGATGGGATCTGCACAGACCTGCACATCTGCACAGATCCTGCATATCTGCACAGATCCTGTACATTATATCAGATCCTGAACATCTGCTGAGATCCTGCACATCTGCACAGTACCTGCATATCTGCACAGATCCTAAACATCTGCACAGATCTGCACATCCGTACATTTGCGCAGATCCTGCATATCTGTACGTTTGCGCAGATCCTGCACATCTGTAAAGATTCTGCACATCTGCACAGACCTGCACATCTGCACAGATCCGGCAAATCTGCATAGATCCTGCACATCTGTACATTTTGTTAATAAAACTTTCGATTTTTATCGGAGAATGATTTATAATAATTAGATTTTCGGAGATTGGAAGAAAGTTTTGCGGAAAATTGATTTTTCTGACGCGAAAGGTCCTCCCTCAGAAAATCATCAATTTTTTAATTAATTTATATTAAATCGATTTTTTGTAAATTTCTATCAATTGGGAAGGGTGCGTTTTTTCGAGAAAACTCCTGCACATAATTCTTCCCTTATTTTCTCAAGTAAAATTTGGCGAAATTAAATTTCCCGATTTCGGAACTGCTAAGAAAATTATGAAATCGGACAGGTAAGGGTTTGTTGATTTTTTATTCAAAATTTATTCAAATTGAAGAAATGGATGTTAATTTTCGGGAGATCTCTGAAAATATATCGTTAAATTCCGGAAAGTTCAACAAAAGACTTCAAGGTTCTTTTTCGGGAGTTTAAATATTTCTCCTAATTTTCTTTGAGTTTCACCGCTTTGTTTTGATTATGTTCCGCCAATTTCTGTGATTTCTTAGAATTGTACGATTTCTCCTAACTTTCCCGACCTTTTGGGCATTGGGCCCAATAAAAATGTGGGCATTGAGAAGCAATAAAATTTAAATTAAGAATTGAATTTTTGCCTTTTACTGCAGTCAAGAAAGACTTTAATTGAATTGTAGCTCTAACAAAACTCCGGATGCTGGCATTTTGATTATCTAAAGTTGGATAGCCACTGTTTAACATCAGAAGTGATGTGAAATGGCTCGTTTGGTGTCTAAGTGTTAAGGGTAGGTAAATAGGTTTATCTATAACTCTGCCTAAAACCGATCTGATCTAATTGATTATTAAATTGTCAGCTCTCGAATCATAATCAGAATTTTTGATTTTTGTAATTGAATTTTCCGGATATTTATATTTTCCGCGATACTGGCAGAAGAATTTTTTATAAAAATACCCGATTTTTTGGCAAAATAAATGGGATAATTTTTTATTACAATAAAACCTCTTCGGTAATTATTTGCAAATAATTTTCCATCATTAGATTAAAAAAAAATTAAATTATAACCGTAATTAATTATAACGGAAATTATAACCGTATTTCGTATAAGCTATCGTTTTCCTGATGTTCTACTTATAACCAGCCCTATAAAATCAGGGGGCCGATATTTAAAAAAAGTTTGTTTTATGATTTCCACATTGAAGTCCTAAGTCTCATTTCTTATTAATCAAGTTTTCCGATTTTCTTAAGAAAAATTTCAGAAAATTAAAATTTTCCGCCAGACGGTTATTAAAATTTGACAAAATCGAAGGCTTCATTGATTTTTAATTTAAATAAAAAAAGGATTTAATTTTTTATCCAAATAAGGTTGATTCTTTCAAAAAAGTTTCTTACAAATTCCCTTTGTTCGTTATTAGAAATATTTTGGAACTATTGGAGTAATTTTTAAAATTAAAAAAACCTGGAAAATCAACCGAATCGACTGAGGAATGGAGTCTGATTTTATTTTTGAACTTTGAGTGAATTAAAATATCAATTATTTGATGATCGATAATTTCTTTCACTTCGAACATTTATTTTAAAAACTGGAAAACATTTTTTTTAAAGAATTTCCCATGTTTTCGTCAGTTTTTTTAATTTTAATTTCATAATTTCTCGGTTTCTCGGAAAGTTGTTCCAAAAAAATAAAAATAAGACAAAAAATCTGAAGGTGGTTGCTTAATTCTTCCAAAGGAATTTCCTCCGATCGTAAAAGACAAAAATTCATTTCCCTGAATATTTTGTTAGGAATCAGGAAAATGTAATGATGGGAAAATAATCCTAAGTAATAGCAGAAAGGATGGTGTTAAATAAATTTTTCGAGAAAACTAACCCTTATAATTTTTTAAGCCCCTTAAATACTGAATAACAAGTAAATTGAATCTTATCCGATTTGGGCTTTAAAAAATTACATTTTTGACTCTTTCTGGCGAAGGAAAATGTTTTAAAAAATATATTCAGAAATCGAAAAAATTATTGAATTTGTTGGAAATCAATTTTTGATGTTTTCTTTAAAAATAGAACTTGTGGAACAACCCCTTAAGGTTCCAATATCATTCGATAGAAAAATTAATATTCTAATCAAGTGTGATTGATTCTAAATATTAATCCAGAAAATATTTTTTTTAAGAAATTGAGATAACATTAAGAAAATGTTGTCGAATAAATTTTTCACTCAAAATAATTTTTTCACTCAAAAAATGTTTTCACTCAAAAAAATTTTTGAACTCAAAGAAATTTTTTCCACTGAAAAAAATTCTACATACTTGTTGGACAACCCCTAAAGGTCCCCATATCATTTGATAGAAAAATTAATGAAAATAATTTTTTTCCAATTTTTTCCAATCGATTTTCTATTTAGAAAGTGGAAATTTTATGAATCCCATCCGTTGGGACCTCTTGTGAATTAAGGGGTTAATTTTCTAATAATATCTTACTTTGCCAATTTTTATTTAGAAATTTCATTTCTATGGGTTCATCCCAAAATTATGGAATGAAAATTATGGATTTTTAGTCTCAAATATGAAGAACATCTCCCTAAACACTCAAAACCTGATTTTAAATTAAACAATAGTAATTTTGAAATTAATTAATTTTGAATTTATTCAGCATATCTCTCGTTATCATAATTTCGAATTCACAATAATTTAAAGTCGCCCAAAAGTATTTTTAGTTAATTGATAACGAGGCTCTCCATTAACCAAATAATTGATAAACTAAATTTAGAAGAACATACACGAGCGGAGATATAATCAATTTAAAAGAAATTGGAATACTTGAGCTCATAAAATTATCAACTAATTTCCAAAGAGCTACTTAATTTTCGAAATATATTTTTATCTCTTAACAATTGTTTTTAATTAAAAACAATTATCTATTTAACAATAAATAATATAATTTTTTTTTAACAAGAAAACCAATGCCCATATTGTATAACATTCATTTAATAAATAATCTTATCAATAAATTAATATGTTTTTTTTTTTTGAATATTAACCTACTTGGCAGGTATTTCCCTATCAGATTATCAATTTCGGCTCTGAATTTACTTGGTGTTAAGAAGTAATTTATAGAGTTATGAACTCATTTTCTTCCGATGTATTTTATTTTATTGAAAGTTTTTCCCGTGTATATCTTATTCCATCATAAATTTCTTGAGATTGACTCATTATTACAATGATTCAATTAACATTTTTAATTTATTCAAAAGATGAATCAATGTCCATTGAGACGGTTTTTTTATTTGTTGTTTTTTGTGAAATAATTGAAGGCTTATTTATTTATAGAATGGATTAAAAAACGAGTGATAAGATAACACAGTTTTTTTTTTCTTGATTAAATTTACAATTTCTGGAAATAGAGAAACGGTTTGCGAAATTTATTTACATCGGATTTTAATTTGAATGAATTTCATGAAACATTATAAATAAGAGAGAAAATGTGTAGATAAATTCATACACTTTGGTAAGTATCGGTATCATCTGATATACTCATCGTATGTAAATATTACCTTGGAGATATGCAAATTGATTTTAGTTTCCTTTTCCTGTTTTTTTTTCTTCTTTTCATCGAATTCTTTGTTTTCTTTACCGTTCATACATCTGTTTTGCATTTTTCTTTTTTAAAAAGAAAAATATAATTTCGAGCAGAACCGATAGGGGGGAAAAAATGTTTTACATTTTATATTGAAAAGTACCAAACAAAATCCAATATACCGAAAAACTTACTTTTTTTCCACTCAAACCATGGGACCTTTTTGTCACCTAGTTTTCTTACCGAAAAGACAACAACCAGATCTGAAATTTAAAGAAAAAAATATTACAGTTTGCGTCAAAATATTTTCATCCATTTAAAATAAATCGTATAAATGAAATACAATTTAAAATAAATTTCACTCAAAGAATTTCACTCAAAAAAAATTTCACTCAAAAAAATTTCACTCAAAATATTTTTCAACCACAAAATTTCATGTAGCCAAATTAAAACATTGCCTTTTTAATACACCTTCTTTTGTTTGGTGTCAGTGAGATTGGATAACATCTTTTGATGCAGTGTGTATGTCAGTGGCGTGCGGTCAAACCCACAGTAGGCGCAGAGCACACCTGAAATATTAACAAAATCGTAAAATTGGGAAATCAATCAGTAACCAAGTAATTGTATTTGATAATTTTGAACCACTTTTTATAATCCCGTTAATTGAAGATAAATTACTTTTGGATCGAGCTTTCACGGTACGTCAATTTTATATTTATATATTCAAGTTAATTCATCAAATTTTTAATATTTTTAGGAAGCTGTTTGGCATGGTACATTTCTAGCGAGCTTAATCTTCTAATTTTAATCTTGTAGAAATTACGTATCATACATGGAGGACCGATTTTTGGCATAATTTTAAAAATAAAACTTGCACGAATACCGTGTAAAATTTGTATGTTATTGGATAACCCAGATTATCATTTAAATGATATCACTTCGAACTTTGAAGATTTGAATTTTTACTGCTAATTACAGACATTTCCTGAGAAAGTAACTTATTATTTAGATTTTGTTCCTTTTGTCCCGATTTGACGCTTAAAAAAAATTCTTTTCCTCGAAATCCTGAAATTACTTTGACTTTTAACTCATAAATTATTCAGGAAAAACTTTTATTCAAATCAAGTGAATTTTTTTTCATAAAAAAATTCTAGTTCAAAAATTTGGTGAAAAAAGGCGATGAAAATCAAATGGATTTTTTAAAAGCTCGGAAAACGCTCAGAATTTTTTTTTTTCCAAAACCCTGAAATTAGTTTATAGTTTATCTCATAAAGCATTAAGAAAAAATTGTATAAATCAAATCGACCGAATTTTTATTTATAAAAAATTTCATTAAAAAAAATTTGAACCAGAAAAGAGTAAAAATTAACTAGAGAAATTTACGGATTTTTTAAAACCTCGTAACTGGTTAAGAAGATTTTTTTCTCTAAAACCCTGCAATTTATTTGTAGTTTACTTCATCAAGGATTAAAAAAAAATGGTCAACCTAATTGAGCAAATTTTGGTTTTAAAAAAAAATTTAGAAATTTTGGCTAAAAAAGAGTGAAATCTAAGTGAAGGAAAACAATGTATATTTTGATAGCTCGTAACATATTCAGACAATTTTGTTTTGTAAAATCTTGATTTGAGCTTTCAACTCAATCGAAAGCACATTTTGGAGCCAAAAAACATTTTAAAAATGAAATAAATTGGGAAAGTTTCCACATAATAATTTCTGCAAATTTATTTACAAAATTACTAGAAAAAAACACGTTTAAGAAATGAATATGTGTTTTATTGAAATAATATTATTTAACAAAATTTATTAGATTTAAATTAGAGCACTAGAATTGAGCATTCCAGTTTTAACAATTCAATTAACTCAACATCATTTATAGGTAGACTTTACAGAGCTTTTAGATGTTTGTCAGGTGATATAGATTTTTCTTCTACGAAATACCAAATTTATCGGAATTCTAGGTTCTTTTGTAAAGCTTTGGATTGGTAAATAATATTTAAAGCATCTTTTCGAAGCTTTTAATTTTATTTTGGAAATTCCGATTTTCTTTAGGAAATTTTAGAATATTTCTCGCATTTTAAAAATATATTTCAGCTTCTATGAGCTTTAAGCTACTAAGTTTTCTTGAGATTTTGAAGTCATATATAAATTTTCACAATGCTTTATTGCTATTGAGCAGTTTTGGAATTTTCAAAAATATTTGATTACTTTTCGGTTTTATTCATTTTATTTATTAGTTTGTCCATATCTAACTGAGATAAAAGCTTTCCGTGAGCTTTTAATAGTTAAGGGAAGCTTTTTGCAAAAATTTCATATTAATTTAAATTTTACGAATCCAAATAATGAAAAATTATATTTTATTTTTAAGCTTTCAATAAATAAGCTTTCGAGATCTTTAATTTTTTTAAAGGACCGTTAACTGGATGGAAAATATTTTTTAAAACGTCAAAATTGGATTCGAAACTTAAAGCTTACTATGAGCTTTGAATAGATTGAATAAGCTTTCTACGATAATTCTATATTTCATTTTAATTTTGATGAATCGGATAAAAATTGGATCCCAAATTATGTCAAATTAAATTTTAATCTTATTCAATGAGCTTCCAAAATTATAAAAAGCTCCGAATTTCGTGAAATAGTAATTTTAATTTTTGAGATACATTTAAGCTAGTAAGTAGGTATATTTGCAGTAGGATCGATCCGTACGCCACTGGTGTTTGTTGTACGACACTTCTATTGCTTTTAAATAGTCTCAAGTGAACATATGGGTAAGTTAGATATTCGAAGGAAAAAAATTGTCTTTTGTACATATTTTTTATGCCATAAGTAAATGATGTCATCTTATTATTCACCGCGTCTTTTGAAGAAACATACAGTATGCAAACTTCTCATGTAAAAATTATCTTCTTCATTTCCTTAACCGTAAAGAGACTTGTCGTACTTGTATATTATAGGATAGGTGTACTTGTACTATACGAGTTCGAATTTACTTACTTCATAAACTAACAGATTATTTGATGAACGAAACACCCAGCAAGATAAGATATCGAATTGATTATTTCGTTTTTTTCTTCTCTGGGTTGCCTTTGAGAAAATAATCTCCAAGACCAACCGAAAAAAAAATTGAATGAAGTAATTTACATACCAAAAGAATATACGATTACCCGTAGATAATATCGGTGTAATAGATAGATAGTTCCCTATATGACAACATTTGGCGTTGATTTAGTTTTGGGGATTCGTTGTGAATAAGTCCCGATTTTCGATTTTACCAATTTTATATTTATTATAGACGATTCCTTCCCGTTTCTTATTTTATACTCTTTTGTAAGCCCAAAGGTAATGTAGATTTAAAAGAAATATAATAAAAAACGGTGAGTTATTAAATTTGAAAGGAAGAAAACGTATCGCTGAGGCACCCCAAATAAAATCGGGCCGAAAACCTCTTGAATAAATAATGATATCAAAACAATTTTGCATATAAGTTGAAATTTTAAAATGTGGTTAGCATAAAATTGAACGACATCCCCATAAATTTAACGTTTGTAGAGATGTGGGAATGGGAAACATATATTCTCCATCAAGTCTAGAAAATCAGATGTTCTTTAATTTAACCTGAACGAAATACATATAAAATCGATTTGGTTTAGCGTATAACACAGTGTAACACAATCAAAATCATCAATTTATGTGTTAATTTCTTTTGATTATTTCCGATTGTAAAATATCCGGTTGACGCAAAAAAGTTGTAGAAAAACATCAACAAATGTGCGTCCAATGTCGTTTATTATTTAGAAATTTAATTTTATAAATAATTTTTGGTTTTTCTATTTATAGATGACACAACTGGTAGTACGAGTATATGTCCATTTCGCTTGTATTTAATAGAATTATTTTCATTATGTTGGAAATTAACCTTCAAAATGAATGAAATTGTAATTAAATCGACTTCAAACGAAGGAACGGTGGGAATTTGTAATTATTTTATTGAAGAAAATCTGTTTTTTTCCCGGTAACATATGAGAAAACCTGTACTATTCTCGAACAAAATGTTTCAATTAATTATTCAATTTCATTTTTAATATGAATAAATGAATATTAGTAAGAAAGTAGAAACTGGGAAATTTTTAAAAATATCTTATAAATTCATATTTTATGTTAAAAGACAAATTCAGGAAATTACAAAAAATGTCCCAAAAAAAATATTTTGAAAAAAAAAATTAATTTCTGGTTTCAAAAATTTTCAAAAAAAAAAATATTACAAAAATTCCCATAAAAAATAATTTCCCTTCCATACTTTTATGGGAAATTTTTGGGATATTTTTACTAAAACATTGTGTGTAATATTTATGAAAATTCTTTTTATAGTTGAGAGGAATTTTGAATGGGGAAATTTTTTGGGATATTTTGGGGATATCTTTCCGAAAAATTTTTTTTTTGATGATGTTCCTTGTAAAATTTTATATTGTCTGACATTTTATGAGGAAATTATTTTTTTGGGTTTAAATTAATATCCCGAAAATAATTTCCTCGTAAAATTTATCATTTGAATCAAAAGAATCTGATTGAGGAATTCCTTCCACTTCATATTTTATTTCGTAAGCAGGAAGGTGCTGTTATTTGAAATAAGTAACATAAAAATCGAATGGGGGTGTCCTGAGATAGGGGATTATCTATCGTTTATCATGGGGTTGGGATTTTGGTTGAATTTTTAACAAAATTCAGAGATCAATTTTCAAACTTGGGAACCCATTCATTTTCTTAATCTACGATAAATCTTACCTAATCTTAAATAAAATGTCGTCGACTAAAAACGTTAGGAATTGGATCGATAATTGTGCTGCCTATATTTTCTCTAAATTTTGTTTCGAATTTTTTCCGAACATTTTCTGTCTTTTCTGAATTCTTTCCAACAATCCCGACACGTTCCCCATTTTCCCGCCCTTTTCTTACGTTTCTTGGACTATTTCTAGCTTACTTTTCTTAATTTTTTTCTGAAATTTGTTGCCAAATCTTTTTCGATTTTTTTTTAAATTTTTCCTACTTTTTCAATATTTAAAAGCGTGAAACTGTTATATGCCCATCGTTTCCCTACGTTTATAATTTCTTGAATTAATCGTCTGGTATCTCGCTAATTTATAAGGCGAATTTCAAGAACTCGATCGGGCTAATTTGAACAATTTAGTACAAAACTGTAGTTTTTGTGCGAACCCCATATTGGGCGAAAATTATATTAGTTAGCTAGGTTTTCCCAATTTTTTTTAGAGTTATACGACTGCAAAATCTGTAATTTCGGATGTCAGTGAATTTTATCTAATTTTACTAGCTTTACCGACGGCCTTAATTAATTCTTAAATATTCTGATTTTCTAGACTATTTGCCAATTTTTCTCTGTGCTTCCGAATTTTACCCGAATTTTATCTAAATTTGTCCGGACGTTTTCCGGATCCCGACCAGTTTTTTTTTTTTTTAATTTTTCCAGATTTGTCTATTTTTTTGATCTTTTACTATATTTTCCGACATTGTAGAATAGAGTCCGTTTTTTAACTCGACTTTTCCAAAATTGATTTTTTCGATTTGAAAAAAGTCTTTCAATTTCGGAAAAAAATTTTTAATTTTGAAGGAAATGCTCGATTTAAAATTAATTTCGAAGAAATTTTCCTATTTTGGCAATATCTTATTTTAAGAAAATGTTCGCTTTTCCAATTTTAAAAAATTTTCCTGATTTGTGGGCGACCTATTCAAACCTTTCTCGACATATTCCAGTCCTTTTTTCATTCAAACCGTTTTAATTAAATGTGGGGGAGGTTGGGAATATTCGAAAAAGTCAATCAAGTCTCGAATAAGCCGAGAGATGAACCCTAACAATATGAGTTCTACAAAGAAAATTAATTAGTAGGAATAGAAGCGTCTGTAAAAAAAAATACCCCAAAAGATATTTTTGAATTAAATCTGTTTAAGAACCGATAGTTAGGACCCCATATTTTTAGACCTAAAATTAAGGATATCAATATAATTCATCAACCGTACAAAATTGGAAACTAAGTGAAAATCACGCTCAGTAAAAACCAGTTGATACTCGTATGGTATTTACAATGAAACCGATATCATTATACAAAATCAATATTTTAGCCAAATATTATTCCAAATGTCAATATGGTGCGATATTCGCATATTCGCATTATAATAAATATTTATCATTATCATTATTTAATCCCCCGTTTTATTATTGTTTCGAATTTCCATTCCAGCTTTATTTGATTAGAAGTGTATAATTGTATCAATAAACAATATTATTAAGTAAACTTTTAATGAACTTATTAAGTAAGAACGAGTAGAACCAGTATGTAACCGATTCGAATAAATATTTAATTAATTAATAACCTCTTCAGGTAATTGTATTTAATTATGAAAATATTTATTCGTAGATAAGTTAGTTATCCTTAAGTCCCCCTTCTCGAAAAACTGCTTGGTTATCTGTCTATAATTTATAGCACCGATATGCTAAAATCTTTCGGTCGGTAAGATTTAATTAATTAACATTAATGTGATAGTTTTAATTTAATTTTATTTTATTTGTTTAATAATCCGACAAAAAATTAAATAATCATAAAATCAAATATTTGTTTGATTATAAAATCCACTAATAATTTAAATTATCCGAGGAAAATCTGGTGGCCAGAGTAATATTTTTATTTAAAAATTAGAGGATTTGCTAAAAATTCAAAAATTCTAAAAATTTTTTTAAATCGGAAAATACAAAATCGGAAATTTTTTTGAAAATCCAAAATTTCATCAAAATTGAAAATTTC
>JANTOP010074882.1:0-21316 GCA_027564815.1 Symmerus nobilis | reverse complement strand
TTCTTTATAAGTTACTCTTTTATGTACAAATAGTAATTATAAATATTAATCATTACATATAGTTAAAATAAATTAATTAAACAATTGCTTTTTTTCGACCGTATGACTAGAAGTAAGCCCTTAATTATTTGTTTAATATTAATAATTATGCTGATATCATATTTATCCCATTTTTCTCAATTTCTATCGGAAGGTTGTTATTCGGTAAAGGACTATTTCGTAATTTGAAGAAATTAATAATTTGGTTCTAAATGCATGAAGTTAAATTCCGGAATTTCGGTGGTCTTGCCTCCCATCTCCCATACTTGAATCGGGCCGATATTTCCGAAATGTCCTAATGGAATATAAATTATTCTTCGATAAAAAAAAGCTGAAAACAATACATCTTAGAAAAAGGAAAGAAAAATCTTTGCCTACTTCAAAATATCTGTCCAATCCCCCAATTTATTATTATTCCGTATTAAATTTCGGAGATGGTATTTTCTTCTGTTCTTAACAAAAACAAAAGGATTTCGCCGTATGAAGGGTTTTGAATTTTCAAAGAACAACGGCAATGGAAACAAAACACTGATGAATAAAAAAGGGAAATGAAAAGAAACTCGGTATACATATACATACTAAGTATGTATGTATATAGAAAAGAAAGGAAAAATAATAAATCTTCAGTTTTTCTAATGGTTATAATACAGCGAAAAACGATGATTATCAAGACAAAACGCAAAACAAGATAGAAAGTTGGGAGAAAAGTGGTGAAAAAGAGGTTTCTTTGGGGGGGTGAAAAGTTTTCAATCAAAATTTATTGACATCGAACTGAATATCGGTTCAAAGGGAAAGTTTTGCAGATATAATCAGGCTTCCAACTTTTTCTTGATGTATTTTAATGGAGATATTTGTTTTTGTTATTCAGAACCAAAAAACCTATATAGCAATCGATTTAGTGATGCGCTGAAAATTAGTTATCTTATTTCCCAATGGGACAATGGCACTTCTATAATAATAGAGGAATCTAAGATTGATTGGAATATAAGTCCATCTCGGATTTTAAGCAACATTTTGAATATTTTTAATAATGAATTTATTGTTATATTTTCTATTTAAAATTTTTATGAAATAATTATCTTTGCAATTAATTTGTTTTTCTTTATACAAAATAAATTAGTAATATACCATCGGCTATCACCAATATTTATAAATATAATTATATATATCTTATCTATTTAATTAATTATGATTTCTTTATGTTTTTTGTACAATATTTTCCCCTAACTAAGTTATTCCTAAATAATTATTTATCCTTCAAATATATAGTTTTTCACTGGCATTATTAATTTGTAATTAATTTCTTTAATTTTAATTTTATATTTCTTTTTTAAATTATTTACAAGAAACAAGCAATATTTATTAATTTAGAAAATAGTAAATAGCATTCTCATATAATGTTTAAAGGCTAAAATAAATGCTTTTTCTCAGCTGCCATCATTTAATGGAATTTCAATTAATTTATGATCTAGAAACGGATTTTATATATTTACAATAGATGGGTAATTTGTTCTCCAAAGTTGGAACATTTGCAAGATGGCTACATTACGTTATGGTTAGAAAATAGGTCCCGTTAAAATACTATTATATAGAATATCTAAACTTATAAAATATTACTTTCTAATAGAACATGTAAAGAGAGGTGCTAAATCCATATAGTACTACCTTTCAGTACGCTCTGTTAAATACGCCATTAATGTAAGGGCGCAAATAATTGTCATAATTTATTATTAATTTGGTCTCTTCTATTGAACAGTCTCTCATTGTTTATAAATTGTTAAAGCTAAGACATTACAAATCAGCGTGACGAAAATATTTACAAAATAGGAATGTTTACTACTGGTACGATTTACTTTATAACATAGTTTTCCCATCCACCTCCGCGCTACACAAACGATCCGTACATTTTGTGTTCGCATAAAATGGCGGTCTCACCACTTGCTTTAATAACGTTTCTCTACTGGAACATTGATCATCGATCGGGCAATTCGGTAATGTGACCGTTAATATTGGCGGCGGTGGTGGTGTTGTCGTACAGCCCAACGTTTCATTAATCGAATTCGATATCGGATTACATACGCTCATCTCACTGACAGTTGATGCATTAGAAAATGTACGTTCCTTATCATGTTCTAATGAATTGGTTAATGGAATTTCATATCCGTCACCGCATAGTTCTTCTCGTTCCTGATCAGGATCGTAAATAATTTCTAGATATGTAGGTTTATTCGGAGGACTACCAGCAATTGATGAAGCTGGTGTTATTAGAATCGGTGATTCGCTTCGTTCGAGTAGATGATCATTATTCAGTTTAGAATCTAAAAAGAATGAAAAACAATTAATAATAATTAACCATCTCACAGCATTTGGCTTATAAACAATCGTGAACTGAATGAACGAACTGAACATACCTCGTTCGAAATTATGATTTTGATTAACATCCCCGTTAAGCATGTAGGAACGATTAAAAATGCCACCTGAAGTAAAATATTTAGTAAGAAAAGGGATGAAAGATGAAGGATGTAGAACAATGAAATGATAAAAGCGTTCATTCGGAAGCGTAGATATTAAGCGTTTGATTTACCTACCATTTTGAATATGATTCTGACTGTGTGTTGTAATTTTTAAAGTTTCCGAAGTATTCGATTTCAGAATCAATAGCTGTTCTAAGCAGTAACGGAATGTTGGACGTTCTTCCGGTCGATAACTCCAACATTTCAACATAAGGTCATACCTTAAAATAAAATCTTAATAATTATTACATTAAATAATTTCGTAAGCTTACAATAGTTCTGGGCAATCAACTGGCTGCCCTAATCGACCACCATTCCTCACGTAATGTAACACTTCCAAATTATTACGAGCTGGATATGGTTGTTGTCCCAGCGTCATAATTTCCCAACATAAAACACCAAACGCCCACATATCTGATTGGGATGTGAACACACCATCGACCAAACTTTCCGGCGACATCCATCGCACCGGTAATAAACCTTCACCATCCTTTCGATAGTAATCATTTTTATAGATGTCCCGTGCCAAACCGAAATCCCCAATCTTCACAATCCGATTGATCGGATCGATCGAAGACACCAAACAGTTGCGACAAGCTAAGTCTCGATGCACGAAATGCATCTCTTCCAAATAACGACAACCGGACGCGATGTCAACGCACATAGATACCAAATCAAGCAGTGCCAGAGAGCATGGGGTTCCCTACAAATAGGTAAACCATTAAATTGATTAAATTAGGTGAGAGTATTGGGAATTCTGAAGACATACAACTGTTGGACGACTCTGTCGTAGGAATGACAGTAAATCACCGCCTTGCATTAAATCCATTATTATATACAAAGCGTCTCGATCAAAACACACCCCAATTAACCGTAAAATATGATCATGCTTGAAGTTACTCATCAACTGAGCTTCCTGCAAAAATTCCATTTTTTCCTGTTCGGTTGCTCCCTTTCGTAACGTCTTAATCGCAACCCTTGTTTCCGGTTCATCGTCTACATCCTTAACAACACCTTCGTACACTTCACCAAATGCACCGCTACCCAAGAAACATGTCATCGTCACTTGATTTCGACGGATTTGCGGGAGCAACGCAACATCGGCATCTGTTAATGGGCCGACACGATACAGTATATTTGTGCTGTGTATAAAATTACCACCACGTGGTAGTTCACGTAGATTAGCTAGTTCAACGTCGGGGAGTCGGAGGGCCAATGATTCGGCAGCAAATTTTTTCTTCTCATTCAATCGTCGATTACATACTTTATGATATGAGAACGAAATGAAACAATTTATTAAATATTTATTCGTTTCCTATACTTATCGTAAATTTAGTCTATTGCGTGCACATAACGTTACTTTCGTAATAAATTTGATTTGTAATCGTATATTTAGGGCGAATGTAACTTTATTAGTGTACCCTGCCTGCTACGTCCTTTGATATTTCATTGTACACGAAAAAAGCGCGTGTCCCCGGGCTCAGTCTTTTTCCTATAGGAGGCAAAAGGGACGTACATTCCGCGCTTTTTGTCGGTACGCTGAAATTCAAATAGAAAACTTACATTCTATGTTGGGCTTATATACTATTGTCTTAATTACTAACTTATGATCTAATATGTACTTACCATATAACAAAACAATGATAAAAACCATCGTGCCGACTATTAACGCCGGAGTTAAAATTGCATAAATCAAGTAGGTACGACTTTCTGCTGTAACTGTTGGATTTGGTATTTTATCGCTGATCTCACTGTACCCTCCCCAGCCCAATGAATTATGAGCTCGTACCCGAAACAAGTACTCCTGAATAGGTTGGAAATGTTTTATAATGAAATGATTTTCCGTTCCATTATAATTAACGATCCACTCATCCTTCTGCGGTTCCTTATACTCAACTAGAAGCGTTTCATTTCGGATGATTGATCTTGTCGTTCGGACTTGGGATGTTGAACGTAACGATTCTAGATTATATTGATCAATCGGTTCACCATTATCCATTGATAGGTCCCATTTCACTTTATAAGCATTCCCGCTTACAAGTTCTATGATTGGTTTACCGGGTGCTGAAGGTACGTCAGCTAACGTTTCATATCTAAATCGATTGTCTAATGGCCAGTCGAATCGAGATTGACTCTTATTATAATATAAACGTAAAGAGAAGGTGTAGACAAGTTTTGGTTTTAAATTTCTGATATGAAGGTTTGGATATTGCGATAGAATTTCATTATCCGATTCCTGGGAGTCGTACACCGTTACGGAACTACCGTTATCAGCAATACGGTAGACAAGAATAATTCGGGAACAATTTTCGATAGGTAAAATATGCAAATCGATCGTATAAGCGGTTTTATTCCATAATTTGATACCTTCCGGTTCTGGATACGTGTGAAATTCAACCATTTCACTTTGACTGGACGTTTTCCATGACGTGTACGCCTTTAACCAAACGACATATAATTTGTTGGGATGTAGATCACGAATTGAAACAGACAGTACATCCAATCGATTTAAATTCGTTTCATTGTACTCTCGTCGTTTTTGATTTTTTTCACCGTTCATTTGCGTTTCCCAATAGATTTCATACCACAAACAATTTCCAATTATCTCAATTGGCCGTTCCCATTTGATAAGGGCTTCCGTTGGACTCATTGTATCGGCCCGTACTCCACGTGGTGCGGTCGGTGTACCTGGTGTCGTTTTATAAATTTGTATTGGACCGTAAACCGTTCCATTACCACTTTTCATTCTATAGAAATTCGTGATGCCAATTTGAAATCGATAATTTTGAAACGGTTTTAATTTATCGATCGTTTTTATCGAATCAATCGTTTGAACTGTTTCATGTTTAACCGATTCAAGGTTCGGTACAATGGAATCATTTACTTTTTCTGTATATAAAATCGTGTAAATTATTGGTGGATATTTAATTAACGAACAACCTCTCGGTCGTTTTAATTCATTTATTTGGATGACCGATGTTTGGTTGGAGCTATCTTCTTTAACGGTTGGTAACCGTAAAGTCAACGATCGTTCAGTTGCTTCGATAAGACTAGAAGTGATGATCGGATTGTTTCTTGGTTCGTTAAACGTCGGTGGTAATAAGCATTCAATGCGATGATATTTTTGTTGGTTGATTGTCTTAATGAATCTCATACCCGATATGGACATCGTGTAATGTTTCTTATTCAATAAATTAACGGCATGTATTCGATCCCCGACTATCCAGTAAATCGTTGTACCGTCCGTCATTAAATTTCTCGCTGATTCGTTCCATTTTAAATGATTGATCGTTCGGCATGATGAACTTTCATTCAAATTGAATGTTAATAATTTTGCGGAATGAATTAAAAGAACATCGGTATCGAATAATGAATAATTCGTATCTACGTTGATCGTTGGATCGAATGTGGTATTTATTTGTGGTTTCGAGCATCGAACTGATAATCGTGAATTCGTATTCAAATCATAAACCGTTAAATTACCCAACTTTGATGTTCTATGGAACATTTCAATCCATACTAATTTACGTCCGATCGGATCAATCTGTAAATTACTGATGACATGGTTTGAATGTAAAATTATTTTTCGCTTCATATCCGATTGTAATTGATTTAAGTTTAACGTGAAAATTTTCGACATGCCGTTTATGATCTGAATTTCAGACCAATAGATTGTACGTTCAATCCAATCGATAGCCATCGACTCAATTGGTTCGTTGAATTGATAGATCTTAGCTCGAACTGTACCGTTATATGAGATCAATTCATTATTCTCGTTAACCCAATAATACCGATTTTCATATTCTAAGTAATTTACGTGACTTATCGGGCCACCCGAATGAATTGGAAACTCTTTTTTCAAATCTAAATCGAGCCAAGAAACATTTGTCGCCGTTACAACTATTAACTTTGGTATCCGATTTTCTTGGCTGATATTCCAACTTTTTGACGTAAAATTTCCGTATCCCATTCGCGTTCTGGCTTTAACATGAAATTTAATTTCACCGTTAGCTGGAAATTCATCGCCACCTATCCGATGTTCACCAATTGTTCCATTTACGTGAACGGTTGTTTTGCTTCTACCCACCAACCACCAATTCAATTCGTACAATTGAAGTTCACCGTTTGGTATAGTTGGTGAGTCCCATCGTAGAATTGCTTCAAATATTCTTTTAAATGGATCCGAATGATATCGGGCGAATATTCGGGGATTAATTGGTGGGGATGGAATACTTTCCGGTGTATATAATTGAACTTGGGTGTAGTTAGTGGACGCCCAATAAGTATAAGCTTTTATCCGAATATCTAATCGAGTATAAGGTTGGGTGGTTGCGTTAAACTCAACGGTCGTCTCCTGGATATCGGAGACATTAAATAATTTTATATTATTGACGGTTGATATTAATATATCGTAGAAAACCGTACCGAATGTGACATTTTTAGCTGGCGCCCAACTAACAGAAAAATTATTCCAAACACCGATTATTTTGATTGTTTCCGATTCGATTGGTAATGGGACGACAGTTTTACCACCCATTTGAATCATATCTGAATAGAATCGATCAACAACCGTAAACGTTTTTATTTCAGACAACTTACTGTCCGTTACCACCGTTAAATTATTACCGGGCAGGTAACCAACAACGATCGCCCGATCACCTTTTAACCAAATTAACCGATCATCAAAGTAGTGTATTGGTCCCCGGTACGAAGTACCTTTTATCGAAAACGTCTGTAAACTATCCGTACCCGGGGTTCCGTACATTAAATCACTGCATAACGTCGATTCCCCTTTATTATTATTATTTAAATTGATCCAGTAGACTCGTTTATGATCGAAATCTAACGCCGGACCAATAATCTGTTCACCAACATAAGCTTCCACCTTTTTATACGTCACCAATTCCCGTCCATTCAATCGCCGTCGCTCCAATATATGTCCGCTCGAATAAAAGATGTAACCGTTCGATGAATCGATTCGTAAATCTAAACTTTGAGCGTTGATTATAAACAATTCATCTAACCGTTCGGTTCGATTCGATTCCGATAATAAATTCATTCGGATCACCATATGGCGTTCACGGGAGTACATATATAAATGGTGACCGATCGTATCGATCGCTATGTTAATTATACTCTCTGAAACGTTTAGGACGTTGTAATTATGCGTTTCGGTCGTTTTATTAAAATGGACGATCTGATAATTTTGGACGTAGTAGTAGGAATCAAGGTACCAAGCGATGTCGGTTACGTTATCCGTTTTCGGGATTGACGTATCTACATTCTCCATAATTACATCGGTTATCTTTAAACCATCACTCGTTGACCAAATGAATGTGTGATCATTTAACGGTTTTAATGTTCTACCATGAAATTCTGTACTCCAAGTACCGACACCGACCTTTGTATAAGCTGCTACCCGAATCCGATAATTTGTATCTGATTTCAAATCCCTTATCGTATATTTCGTCCCTTTAATATGCCGAAATACGAGCGTACTATTATCCGTATCCTCATTCGTTATCTGCAGTTCATAATTCCAATCTTGCCAAGACGCTCGTCCCTGATAACCCATCAACTGTGGTCGTTGCCACGTAACAATCCCATAATTCGTATAAAAAAGGGCTTGCAATTCAAGTGGTGGATTGATCGGTCGCGGTATCGGTTGGGCGAATGCTCCATTTATAGCTACAAAAATCACTGTTAAATCCGGTGGAATCGCATACATGTTGTGATAGTAGTTTTCATGGCTCGGATGTTGTTCCTCATACAGAAACGATGATCCATTCGTCCAATAAAAATTCGCTTGATTGAATGCTAGCGAAGACACCTTCTGAAACAACGGTGTCTGCACGTTGGTTCGGATATCCTCCAAGTTTTTCCCATCAAAATCAACCATACCCATGGTGTTGTTCAATTGTAACGGTACCATTATCTTTGAGTAGGTGTGATTTATGGTGAACGCACCTAAATCAAACTCACCGGACATTATGTGTTGCGGCATTACCTCATGCTTGATACCGTTCGATACGTCCGCTAAATCTAAACGAAATAGGCCACTGTCACTTGATCGGCCACTTATTACCCAGAATAGATAACCATCGTACGGATCAACTTCAAAATGATTTGGTTTTATTCGCAGTCCGGCCAATACAACAGACATTCCCGTTCCGTCTAAATTACAACGGGATATTTGGTACATAACTGGACCCTGCGAAGGGACCAATTGAAATAATCAATTTATTTGTTGGAATTATACTAAAGTAAAATTTGAAATAAAAATATAATGCCACATTATGTCCTAATTTTCGACTCACCGGTTGTGTGGATTCCATTAAAATATATAACCGATTATTTAGCCAGTCCATTGACAGTCCTAACGGTTTATAATTCTCATCCATTGTTGGTGTTATAATTGGATAGTTACTCTTACTATCATCAATTTCTAGCGATATATTCTTTCGATAAACGTTACCAGTTTCGTCCGATATGTACATCTGTCGGCTGGCAACATGGATCGCAATGCCAACGATACGATATACGCTTGTGTAAATTATTTTCGGTTCGTGAGAGAAGAAGTCGGCATCATGCCAATATATTGCGTACTCAGCGCCCAATATAAACGTAAATTTATTCTCATCACTAGAATACTTTGGTTGATCGGTCGTTCGGACGGTACGTTTAGCCGGTGGTCCCTCACCAATTGCATTCCGCATTTTAACCGAAACGGAATATTCTGTGGATGGATTCAATTTCTCGACAACAACGTAATGTTTTTTGGATGAGATGTCCTATTTTATAAATAACATAAGATTAATTTTAAGATTTTCTCCACATAAAAATACCGAAAAATAAACAGCACATCCCTGATCTTTCTATGATCATCTCTTATATTTTTAAAAATTTATTTAAACAACATTAATTATATGAAAAAAAAATTAACAACCGGAAGTTAATTCAAATGATTGTTATGCCAGAGAAAAAAATAAATGCATTCGACTTTAATATGAGGTTGTTTAAAAACATCCATGCATTTACTATCTTACTTATCCCAATTAAATATACATGCAAAATATTAGAGCCGTTAAAATGTACTATCAGATCATAATTCAATTAAAACAAACTACTCGATTGGTTCAAGTTCACTCCATAAATAAATGATCGCCACTTTTGATCATCAATATATTTTTAGGATGTGGGATGTGAAAAATTAATTAATGAGCTTCGGACAAATTCACAAAAAAGCTGATCTAATGAACTTGAACCAATTGGTTATGGAAAATTTGATAGATAGAAAAAGATCGTAGAAAATCATTTTTCTTTTCTATTAATTAATGGACCTTCAATATAACAGATCCATTTGATGATAAATCCTTGATCTGTAGCACATATGATAATATTGGACCATTTGGAAATGGTCCTGGTTCCCATGACACAGATATCCGTGTATGATCAACGGCAACAGCTCTTACAATAACCGGTTCCGATGATGGTAAACCAGCAGGTAAGGTACTAATGATAACACTTTGATTCGAGAAGATCGCTTTCTCATGATTAGCCGATAAAATCAAAGCAACGCGAAACTATTGAAAAGAAAATTTACACTTTTTTGAAATCAATCGAAATTTTAGTTCAATGATTTAATTACCCGATATTTCGTATATGGCTGTAAATTATCAACATAAAACGTTGAATTATTATCGGCGATACTTTGATTCCGACAAAATTTCCAATCCCCCATAATTTCCTCGTAACGCCATTGCACCAAGTAACTTTGGGTTATATGTGGACCACGTGTAAATTGGATTAATCTTGGCGGTACTGTCCATTCTAATGATAATGACGTTGATGTTAAACTATCTGCAACTAATGCCGGTGCTGATGGCGTTCCAATTTCATCTTTACCAATAACAATTAATTTCAGTTAATTTATAAATGATAATTTAATGTTTTTCAGATTCTCTTTATATTATTTAATTGACAAGGCTATTAATTAATTAATAATCAAATGAAATTTACGGTGAAGCGAAGATAAATTATGTTTAGAAATAATAAATATTTTATTTAATCCCCTTGTAAATCACGTCGGCTCAGCTTTCGAATTTCATTACTCGAAAAATTCTTAAGAACAGTATAACCTATAGTCCTATACACTATACAGGGATGGAATTCGGCATCCTTCAGGAATACTTGTGCCAAATTTCAGAAGACTATTTTGTCCTAATGTTGCTGAAGCTTAATTAATATATTCATGGAATGTCTTAACAATTTCTTTGATTAGTTTTCAGTTTGCGTGTCAATATGTCTCAGAAAAAACTCATTTTTTGCTACTTTAGAAACATATCAATTATAAGAAATATTCTTCATGTATAATATTTATTTTTATTTATCGGAAAAAACAAATTAAAAGAAAAGTATACAATGTAAAAAAAAAACGTACCAATTAACCAATTAAAATATCGATTAAGAGCATTATTGCAACCCATCACACAATACAATCCACTCGTCCCATCTTGACCGACTTTATTCTGGAAAGTCACACAATTTTAAATTAAAATATTAAATTGTTTTGTTATGAAAAATATACATACACACACTGAATTACAGGACGAATCTAATGCGTCGGTCCACAATTCACAGCCGGATGTGCACTGCAAAAGAAAAATATTATATCCGTTATATCCAATATATTATCATTAATATGTAATTTAGACATGAGAAAATTATAAGGTGATTATCGTTATTATTTATAAAAAATCTGACTGACATCAATCGCTTCAAATTAACACAGATTTATTTTTGAGGTCGGTATACGGAATGAATGAATGCATCTCTTGTCAATGCATACGAGATAAATCTGTTCTGATAGTCGCCAAATATTGTCAAAAATAATCGGAGAACACACGACTAAAAACTTAATGATTGATGGCCTAGTGGGCTATCAATTATCCAATTTTTTCGCCTCCCTTTTCCTAATATAAATTTGATACTTTAATTTTGGCGGGAATACAAGATAATTATGTGGTTAACAACCTGTCAATCAATTCTAATTTTATTTATTGTTTTTCTGGAAATATTTATAGATTTACACACCGGAAAAAAGTATATACTGAATTCAAGAAAATATTAGCTGTTTATAACTTTTACATGGTGGAATCGAGCTTTTGTCTGATTGATTGATGATTTCTTTATATAGCATATAATTATGCATATCGTCATAGTCATAGCTAAGACTAGTTTACAAAATTCAGACAATTTCTAGACCATAAGAGTTGACAGTGATTTCTTTTGTAAAATCGTGCGCTGAATCCGAAAATAAAATCAAAAAATTAGAAATGTAGAATGGTTTTCGAGATATTGCTAAATATCCGTCTTTTTCATTTTTAAAAAAAGTAACTAAAGAAACTACGTAAATATTGAATTGCCGTATTTTTAATGTAGGTATTATATTACAATATATATGGAGAAGGCCGAAAACCCCAAAAATGTATCATTTTGTGCTTACTGTGACGTATGTTCCTACTCATAGCAGTAGAATTTTGCAATAACAGTTACATGAAAAATTTATTCATGTTAAACATTTATAACTTTGCTACTGAATAATTTTCTCTCGATTTCTCTCGTAACCGGTTTTTAATTATTATATTGAGTAAAAGGAGGGTGTATGAGTAAAGGCAGGTATTATGATACACAAAATTTGTATGCAATTGATAGTTATGAAAGGGCTGGGCCTGGTATTTTTATTCAAATGCTTATCACTTACATATTTTCAAACTGATTTTGATAAGCAGGTGCTTATTTTCTTTATAATAGATCAGGCTTCAACACGCAATAAAGAAACAGGGTCTAAAAAATTGCATTCTTCGTGTAATTCACAGTACAATCAAAAAAAATATCTAAATGCTTCTAAAAATGATGCAAAATTTGAGATAAATTAATAAATAGTCTCTAAACCGATAATCTGATTGAAAAGTGTGTTATATACTGTTGATATGAAATTCAATTACCTTTAATTTGATAAAGAATACTTTGCAATCTGCCAATTAGAACCGGAGATATCTGCAAGTAACCTTTTATAAAAATTAAAAATACGGAAATTCAGCAATATCTCGAAACCCGTTTTACATTCTAATTTTTTGATTTTATTTTCGGATTCAGCGCACGATTTTACATAAGAAATCACTGTCAACATTCATGTCCTAGAAATTGCCTGAATTTTGTAAACTAGTGTAATTAAGTGATATCGGATATACTCATATATTGCAACATTGTTGTGTACAATCTTCTACTTAAAGTTACATAAATATAATTAAGATGATCACTTCCCAAAATAAATGTTTATTTCGTGTAAACGATTATCGTTAATTTTATCATTTAAAAGCTAAATGTTAATATTATTTTAAATAGACTACCATTTTATTATTTAATTAACAATAATTTAAATGTAACCAATATCCAGATCGTACTTAAAAATAGGGGTTCATTTTCCATCCATATAATGAATATGCTTATTTTGGTTAAGGTTAATTTTATTTAATAAAAATATAGCTTTTTCCCATAATTTTTACAAATAAAAATTAAATTCAGATAACAACTAAAAATTAATTAACCAATTATTCAATTTACTTCAATTGTTTTGAGGGTAAAAATTAAAAATTAAAGAAGTTGTATTAATGATGTCACATATTAGTAATGAATTTTTTGTGGAAAATTATCGATACGATCGATATCAATGATATTAATCGGTATCTAGATATTTATTTTTTTAAATAATACATAACTTATTTAATTTATTGGTTTTTTGAACTCAGAAATAAGTTTGTCAAAAACTACTATATAAGAAAAATCATTAGTCTGAATATATAATTCTTGTAATTATGTTTCTTATCATTAGAAAATAGTTGTTTTAATTAAAATAAAATTTATTATTTTTTTCTGGACGCCAGATTATCGGGTAGGGTTATCGTCTATCAGTATTTTGAATACTCTTTTTCTAAAAATATTTCGATTCGATCATAATACGGACAAGAAAAAAATGGGAACTTCTAAATAAGTATCAGAAACTGTTACTAAACATTTGATCTAAATTTTCCCGATAACGAATAACGAAGTTATCTGCATATCTGTATATTTGGTATAATAATAGACGATAAGATAGGGAATCAATAAAAATATGGGAGCTGATATAAAACTTTCGGTAGGGTTAAATTGCCAGCTGGCACGATGGGGATGTTATAACTCTTCCCTTTCTCATTGCCAGCCAAATGGCACGTTGCCCTACTACATTTCTCTCTGTTTCTCGTCACTTACAGTTGATTATTTAATTTAAGTTTTTTTAATTGTTTAAAAATGAAAATGAAATATAATTTTGTTCTCTTTTACTTTGCATTTTATAAACAATTTCTTATATTTATTATGCATTCAAGTATCTCTTTTATTTACAATTTTATCATTACCAAAAAATTATCTCCGAAAATAAAATACTTGAGAAATATTTCCCACAGATTATTTTTCTTTTTTATATGGCATACGAAGACAATTTACTACATGATACTTAAATATGGATTTGGAAAACATTTATTCTTTATGTAGACAGATAATGTTTTGCTACAACTAGACTAAAGACAAATGTATAATTATTAGGCCAACATATTATGGTTTTCAACATTTACCAAAAAAAAAAAAAATATTTAGATGGGCTATTCCAATGTTTTATTTTAAAAAAATTCGTTTTGGGAAAATATAACGAAGAAACTTAAATTTAATTTTATATATGACTTTCGAGAACCGATTATAATGGAATAGCCCTATTGTATTTGCATGGAAGGGAATCTCTTAAGATTATCAGTAGGAAATTTAGAAAAGTTATTAATTAATTTATATTAAGAACTAACTCTACTCATATATAAATCGTTAATTCAATTTTTTTTTCTGCTGACGATAAAACTGATGTAATTACAATATTAAATTACATGTTTTCAAAGGAACTTTAAAGATCTTAAGTGATTATAAATTGGATAGTAATACATATCATGTGAAATAGGTCAATATGAATTATAACGTTTGAGAACATTCACGTCACTATATTCTTAAAACGATAAAACTTTCCATTCCAGAAATCAATTAAATCTTTAAATTGAAAACACTCGTAAATCAATTTTTCTTTATTAAAAAAATGGTCGCAAGTGATCAAAAATGGTCATTCATATTCCATGTAAATTGGTTAATAAAATCTGGATGAAACTACTATCTATCTGAAATATTGATATACATATAAAAAATCCGACACTGAATTCAAGTACAACGAAAACAAACAGACCTCATTGCTAAATATAATGTATATACACCAATTTATTAGAATTAAATTAGCTTGATGCGGTTAGACGATTGGTGGATGAATAGGGAAGAGTGTATTTGAGTTGCATTAAAATTGATATACACTTTTTAGGCGAATATTACCATTTTACTCAACTTTACCCTAAGAAAACAGATTCCTAATAAATAATAATAACAACTAATTTATAATCATAAGTGGACAACGTGACATTTAAATTATAATTCCGGAAAGTGGAGGCGTTATAATACACTTTTTTGTCCAGTTTTTTTTTATTCCTTTCTTTTAAAGATTTAGTTAATAAATAGATTTAGAAAAAATAACCATGGGTTAAGAAACAAGAGAAATAATAAAGATTTAATAAAAAAAATTAATATTAAGACTCGTGCCATTATTTTTAATGAAAATTAGCCTTTTTGTCTATTACATTCAATTTACGTACCATACTTACCATATTTTAATTAAATTTAATATATAGTAAATGGTATATAATATAATGTATAGTTAACCATTAATTGTATACGATCGATACCTTCTGTGCTGGTAAATCTAAATTTATATCCATTAAAAACCAAAATTGAATAGAATTAATTATAAAAATAGAATTTTTATATTTATAATTTTATTTTTGTATAAACAATAAGTGGGTTTTCCATTTAAAATGTCTATTACTATACAAATGCTACAACATTTCGACATCTTAACTGTCTGACATTTAATGGATTTTATTTATTTATTTATAATTGTTTTTATTTCTCTTGTTTTGCTATTTAAGTTTCAATAATATTTATGAGTTTGCAAGGTGTACAGGTAATACTTTAAAGATTCTATATAACAAGGGTACAATAATGATCCATATTTCTAGAAAAGTTAAGAAATACAGGGTGGTTCGGTCTTGCAGGTCAAACTTGGGGAGATGTTGGGATCCCTAGTAACATTTTATAGAACTATTGGTGTTGGTTTTTCTTCTTTGGTTTTATAAGACATTTCCTTTGGAGTCCAAAATGCTAATGAGTCTATAATGGTTCGGTAACGCACTATTAGTTTTAAGATATTGTGTGTTATAAAATTAAGCATCTACAACCTTTACAGAACTTAGATCATAAAACCTGTAGTTCCAGCACTTTAAGTGTTATAAAGTTCTGTAGACGTAACTGAGAGTAATGTTATAAGAAATTAACTCTCTGTTTAGCTCTTTGTGGGAGTTCTATAAAGCAACACAAATTCAATTATTTAGGTGCTCAGATGGTGTTATGTAATTCGGAGTTATCGGAGTTATAAAATCTAATTTGAGCATTAGTTTATGTTGAAATTTGGATGTCATTAAAATTATTTCACTTAATTTTTAATTGTACTTCGAATAAAATCATCGCCTTCCAAAAAATACTTATATTGAACATAAATAAAATAAGAAAAATTTTGTCGAGTAGCCATTTTGGCACTTGTAGTATATATTGAAACTTGTAAAGTTCTCTTTGGCACTGACTTAACACTCATAGTTTCATACATTACCTTTATGACACCTCATTTCTCACATCAAACCAAAGTAATATCATTTTTATGGATTCAATTGATTTAGGGTGACCAAACCTCAGAATCTAAATGAGTTTTCCGGGTATACGGCACTCGAATCTATTCTACTTAAAGTTTTAAAATTATCTTCGGATGGGGTTCGGAGGAGGGGGAAACGACATGGCAATGCTGTTAACTCTCCAACGGTTATTCGAGTCTCTTGCGTGATATATCAAAATTTACGTTGGCAGACCATATGATTTTTGAAATAGAATCTTTTAAACTTTCCCTGCTCTTCATCATAATATTCAAACATTTCATTTTTGGATTATTCAAGAAAATTGAGTTATTATCATTATTTAGGTGTCGAGTTTTAAATGTTTCAACTAACTTATTTATTTTCAGTTAGATTCAGAGTTATTAGCATTAAAACAAGACGCAATTCCCGTAGTTTTTGCGAAAATACGTAATTTACGTAATACGTAAACGTAAAAATGCGTAATGGGCTACTCTGTAAACCATTTTTCTTATAACAATACTCTCACTGACGTCTACAGCACTAACCTTATAGCATTTAAAGTGCTGGAACTACAGGTTTTATAATCTAAGTATAATGCTTAATTTTATAACACCTAATATCCTAAAACTAATAGTACGTTACCGAACCATTACAAATCCATTAGCATTATGAACTCCAAATGAATTGGCTTATAAAACCAAAGTAGAAAAACCAACACCAATAGAGTGCTGTGAATATTTATAGACTCAAGTATAAAAACGCGCAATTTACTTCACACGCACGATTTTGTACCCCCCCCCCCCCCCTCCCATACGATTATTTCCATACCTCATCATTCCCTATCACCTCCCGACGTTCCCTATAGGAACGAATCACCCTGTGAAGAAAATTACTTAATGAATGTAACTAAAACTACCCAATTGTAGGGTTACCTGTATTTCAGGATCATATAATATTTCAGAGAATAAAACAATGAATGAATAGGTTGACTTAAAACAACAAATTAAGATGCACAGAATGGTACATTGGGATAACATCTAAAACGTCTTGATTTTAGCCACCCTAAACTGTATCTCAGATAGATGATTTCAAAAAATGATTATTTATTAAAATTTAATAAAATATTACATAAGCAAATATAAAATAAGAAAAGATTGTGATGGCAAAGCGTTTTCATAATCGCATCTGTTAGTTTTTTTTCTTTAATCAAATAAAGTGCTCGTGTAAGATTTTTTTTCTTGGGGAATACGACATTGTGTTAAGTGATGAGAATGGTTAAAAAAATTACAATATTTCTTAAGAAATTCAAAACTCAAGAGAAGAAATTCGCTGGTCGTATTACTCGTTCATAAAATTCGTAAAATTGGTTATGGTATATATTATATAGATGTAACTACAGTCCTAAATTCCACTCCAAATGATGATTAAAAGATTTGGAGAAATTGTTTCTTCCCCTGTTAATATTAAATTATTAAATATTTAATTACAAATAATAATTTCCGCTTTCCGTTAGATGATAAGGCACCTACAAATTTCTAATTGATCGCTAGCTATTTGGAGTAGAAAACTATCGTACATTACACTAGTTTACAAATGTGGGCCCCATTTACGAGATATCCTCAAAAAATTTATATTTCGATATTTTCATGCATTTCTTTATATACTACATACAATATTCGAATGACATGGTTCTAACGACCCTATCGATAAAATGCGCAAAATATGCACGGAATCGAACTGTTTTACGATAACATCGGTAACGGTGACGGTCAGAATTGAGTATGTACTGTCATTCGTCAGATGGCGCCCTCGCTGTATGGGCCTAACTGTATGCGCCCTCGCCGATCCACACCAACGCGATAGGCCGTCTAGTTAAGGGTGTGGAGAGTGATGAACAATGTGATCGTTTCTACCGGGAAAACGCAACAATTGAAAAGCGTTATGCGAAGAGCGAAGGTATGATGGCTGACTATTGCTGGATGCGAATTCACGAAGATTCTACGCTCCACAAATGAAGAAGGTCAAGCAAAAATATGTATTTTCGAAAAGAATAATGAATATGTGAAAATACAGGAACTTTTTTTCATTAATTTTTGAATAACTTCTACATTTTTTTTGTCCGATTTGAGCAAATTTATTGTCAAAATATAAGAAGAATGATCTTATATTACAAAACTTAAAAATATGAAAAAAAAAGTTTTGGAGTTAAACGAAGCAATTGAAATTCTGTCGCTTTTAAAAAAGATATACTTTTTCGTGACTTTGATCGCCTGTAATTCCATGATATCATATCCTGCATAAACAGTATACCGTTAGTAAGAAGAAAAATTACCTTTCGAATTATTACAATTTATGCAAATCGGATAAAAATTGATAGACCTATGAGAAATAACTGAAAAAGTTCCCAAAAACGTGTTTTTTGAGGATATCTTGAAAATGATTCTTAGGAAAGAAAAAATGGTTGGAATTTTTGGAATCTACACCCCAAAATAGCATAGAAAAAAGTCTACGAGAGACTAGTTTTTCTTCGGGTAAACTAGTGTTATTTATGTCTGATATATTTTACATTACATGCAACATATAGTAGATGCCCGGCGAAGCGTATGTCCGGTCCCGTTTCGGAAGAACGTTTCCAACAAAAAATTCATTGTTAAATTTTTATAAAAACTTATACCTACACATCAAATCAATATACTTATGGTAGAGTGAATCCGGTATGATTGAACCACCAATGTTAATAAAAAATTCCTCAAGTAAGAAAGATATAACCTAAATAAGGATTGAATCGCATAATTCATTACCTCTCGTTCTAAGCTTAATATTGAGCAAAATTTCAGGCCACTAGATTTCCCTACTCAATTTTTCAGGGCACAGAGAAATTTTATTTGGTAAAAGAAATGATCCATTCCAACTGGTGTTACGTTATATGCGAGATTTTTACTATAAAATATTCTTTGCAATATAAAGATACATTAAATTATATGCATTTTCATATGCATTTAATATATTATTTAATTTATATAATACTGTTATGTTCTCGGATGCATCATATGTAATACATGGTATTTAATATAAAAATCAGGTAATTCTATCACCAATATTAAATTTTATAAAACATCAATAAATCAAATTTGAGAATGGAGTTATAATAGGATAAGCCAAGTTGTATTTTTAATTTTATAATGAGAGTCCAGTTGGGGTAGATTTTGTGGGTTTCCTACATACAACTCGAAGTTTCTTATTGTGTTTCCTTTGAAAAGATCATTTTTCAAATAATATTTTTTCTCATATTATGTTATATCTTATACTTGTATTTCCTTTATTTTATCCATATTTGTTATTGATTAATTATTTTTATTTAATAAAAACACCCGGTATACGGCGGTAACTTGATGATATAATTTATAAATAAAAAACGAATGAAAAATTATAAAATGTCATCCAGTTAATAAATGGATTTGGTATGTTGATCAAGTTAACTATCGTCCGGATATTCATATGGGAGGTAGGTAGGTAAAGTGTAAAAGAGATGCTATTGACTTATCTCATAATTCTATTTAATTAATTATAGGAAACAAGATTCTTTTAATAGCTGAGCTACCAACTTAACTTACCAATGTTATGTAGCAATCACGTCCACAATCCATGTGTTCTGTTGAATTTATTCGAACCTATTGAATGGATAAAAAGAATGTTAAATTACATATTTTTGTATGTTTCTTATAATAAAATTTGTTTTAACGACCGTGACAGGACTCGAACCTGCAATCTTCGGATTCGAAGTCCGACGCCTTATCCATTAGGCCACACGGTCACACATCCTTTATCCACACAAAACATATAATTCATCTGTAAGGAATACAGAAATCCAGCATCTCCACATCTCATTTCTGCGCAAACGTTATATTGTTCCATGGATTGGAATGGATGCTGTGGCCACAGTATATAAATAGTAATCTTTGTTTAATCTCTCAAGAAAAACGGATTGTTAATTAAGTAGATTATTTGCTATCCCTTCAGACTATTCAGTTTTGAAACAAGCAAACAAATAAACTAACTCAATTTAAGTGGATCTAATTTGTTGCCCTTTTTGTAATAATAAAAAGTCCATTTAGAGGATGAATAAAAAAAACAACCATTCGCTTTCCATTCAATATATTGACGAAACGAAACTTCACTCATCATCAATGGTTAATTAGTTCTTCCGTAACCATTCATTTTGTACCAATTTTTTTTCTGCTCATATAGGCCATTCGTGTGGTCGTTGAAAACATAAATTTATAACTTTATAGCTTTCATTTAAAAAATATTCACAATTAACTTGAAGTGAACATGGAATATCCCTCAACTATCGTTTGAAAATCCATTTACGGCAATTACTTATTTAATTTCAACAATAATAATAAGAATTAAGTCAAGTTTACATCCATACCGAAAGTTGATGCATGTCGAGTTATGATATAAAAATTAATTGATGCATAAAATGCAACCGTTAATATTTATTTTATTTTATTAAGTTGCATTCAACACTCAATGTTTTATTTGAATCTATTTATTTATTGATAATTCACAAAACCGGTCAGAATGTGGGAATCGTGTAAAATCAAACAATTAATAATAATTACTTATTAGCCCATCCGTTCTCCTTCGGGCTATTAAAGAGTCTTTTATCAATATTTTATTATATATTATATATTCAACCCTTCCACGCCAAAGTTACATCACCCTCCATTCCCGAACCCTTTCGATTTTGATAAAACTCTCAGAATTTATTAAACATGTAAAAATATCCGATACGTATTTTCTTCTTTCACCATCCGACTTAGGACGTGAATATGTTGGGGAGTCGACTAACGATAATAGCGTCGATAAGAGAGACGAGAAATACAAGCGCATATT
>JANTOP010074771.1:0-21318 GCA_027564815.1 Symmerus nobilis | reverse complement strand
ATGTATATTCATTTATTATTGTGTTTTATATTTTGTTCTGTGGGTGATAATCATCTAAATTATTATATGTAACCATTATAACTAATTATATCAGTGGGGCTGAAAAAAGTCTGTTGATAAATAAATAAATAAATAAATAAATAAATAAATAAATAAGTATTTTTCCAATTAAATAGAATGTAAGCAATATAATAAATAAATAAGAAGTTCTTGTTTCTGCAATGTAAACTTTAATAAATTATTTTCCGAAATTACGGAAAAAATATGATTTTATTTGAAATGACTGATAAATATTTTTAGTACATTTTAGCACTAGCAATTAATGTTACGGAAAATTAGTATATTATCTGAATGGGTGATATTTATGCTGTCCTTATAGTGTTAGATATAATTTATATACTTATAGTGTTAGATGAGTTAATTTCATGAATTTCTGCTGATTAATTCCCTAGTTATTCAATTGGGAATTTTTTGAATCCATGGAAACCATTTTTCTTTTTTGGATTTCTACAGCGTTAGATAAGTTGATTGTCTCGACCGACTTTTATTAATTTTTATTCTTTAGTTTCTGAGATATTCTATTTGGAATTTTTTGCATCCATGGAAACCTCAATTTTTTATGGATTTCTATAGTGTTAGATGAGTTTGTAGTTTTTAAAATATTTCAAACTCATTCAAACTCGTCAAAACTAAATTTACAATTTCTGAATGTCCCATGTACCGATATATCTTTATGGTGCAAAACGAGTACGAAAAAAATCAGACCGTATGTCCCCCGAATCATTGCGTCGTGAAATTTTCAATAAATTACACGCCCTATCCCACCCAGGAATTCACGCAACAAGAAAACTAGTGTCTAGCCGATTTTTCTGGCCTTAATGTTAAATAAAAATATCAACCACTGGGCTAAATCGTGTATCGCTTGCCGAAAGGCAAAAGTCCACAAACAAACAAAATCTTCTCACGATCAAATTGTGCCATCGAGCAGATTCGAACATATCTATATGGATTTAGTTATAAGATCCTAACGATTATAGACAGATTTACGCGGTGGCTGGAGGTATACCCGATTAGCGATATGTCGGCAAGAACAGTATCCATTGCGTTTGTTTGCCAATATGTATCCCGATTTGGGGTGCCTAGGTCCATTACCACAGATAGAGGCGCTCAATTCGAGTCGAGATTATTTTCTGAGCTTACGAGTCTACTAGGAGTGCATCGGATAAGCACTACAACATACCACCCCCAATCAAACGGGTTAGTGGAGAGGTTTCACCGCCACTTGAAAGGTTCATAAATAGCTAGATTCAAAACTGTAGACTGGAGCAAAGAATTAGCGTTCGTCGTCCTGGGAATACGATCAGAAATTAGGGACGATTTGAAGTGTTCGCCAGCCGAACTTGTCTACGGACAACCCCTAAAATTGCCAAGAGAATATTATGTAAGTAGCCCAAAATCACTACCTTACCACACGGATAGTCCCGAACTAATAGATAAATTTCGGGAACATATGAAAAATATAAAGTCCACGGAAACCCATGTATATCCACATTCCACAGATTACGTTCCAAAAGATTTAGAACACTGTTCACACGTTTTCGTTAGGGATGACAAGATCAAACCAGGTTTAAGCCCAGCTTACATGGGCCCATATAAGATCCAGCGAAGATTCAGAAAATATTTCGTATTAGATACTGACGGTCAAATCAAATCAGTATCGATAAATCGTTTAAAGCCAGCGTATGGCATACTATCCGCATTTGCAAAATGTTCAAAAGAATCCGGTTCCAAAAAGGTTAACTTTCGGAGTTGATGAAGGAAAGCAGTAGTTCTACATGATGATCGATTTCTTCCGAGGAGGGGGAGTAATGTAGAGGCCCACCTCTACAAGATTAAACGCCTCTGAGAATTTAATATATTTAAATTAAATTAAATATAATAAATCTAAAAATCAAATTAATCGTTCGTAAAGTTCTGGACAGAGAACATTAAAAAAATACCCAGTGAAATAAATAAATTTAAATGTAATAAAATAAATGTTAATTTAATTTAATTGAAAATAAATATAATTCATTTTTATAAAATACATTCAACATTTATAAGTTCATTCCCTCAACCAACTTTCATTAATTTTAGTTTTTTAGTTTCTGAGATATTCAATTGGGAATATTACGAATTCATTGAAACCCGTATTTTTTATAGGATTTGGTAGAGTATTAGATGAGTTAACTTCTAGGTATATGTGGAGAAATATATCGGACATGTCTTCAAAATTTCAGTGCGATACACCTATTGGTTTACGAGTTATTACAATTTTAATAAGTACATATTTTTCTCTGTTTTTCTTACGAAATCAGCGCGGACTTTAGGCAAAGTTCTATGTGAACTGTTCTATTGCGGACTGTAAAGTGTTAAGTGGGAGCATTTAAGGATTTTATACTTTTCTAAATTTCCGGACCCCTTTAGAAACACGCGCCCCCCTTCTCTACGGCCCTGTTTCTAACAATTGACATCAATTTACAGAAATGTGCATGAAATTTTGATTTCGGATTCGGCATGACCAAAATTTCCACCGCATGCAAATGAAAATCAATGTCAATTTCTGTAAATTAATGTCAATTTCTATCAATTGTTAGGAATTACAATTGCAGTTTTTACATATGGAAACACGCAGTAAAATAAATAAAGTTGTTAAAAAAAAGAATTGACAACTGGGCCACTTCAGGAGGTTGGTTTCGCCATTATGCCAACTAGATCGTATGTCTATCAAAAAGGCAAGTCTACTATCCAACTTTTGCATCAATGACATTCTACAAACGCTTAAAAACTTTAGCAATTCAAAGCTTAATAGCTATGATAGGGTTAATCTTTCAAAACTTGCAGTCGTCCTAAGGCGGATGAAAGACTCTGAATATAAAATTAATTGGATGCTCAACTTTTTCAAAGAACGGTACTTAAGACTTGGTTCTGAAGAAATAAAAATCCAAATCGGGATCCCACAGGGGAGTGCACTTAGCTCTCTCGCTTTCAACCTCTATAGAACAGCTTTACATTATCTACATGACGGAAAGACCGCCCTGTTCCAATATGCTATTGATTTCTTTATGATCTCCCCCGATAAGAACAAAATCAATGCCTTTCGTAATTTGGAAGGCAAACTAAACTGCTTTCTGAAAATTTCTCGGGCGTCTTTTCAGTAACAACCAAACATGCAAAGCGCACATCAAAGAAATCCACTCGCCTTGCGACGCAAGCCATTAAACTATTTAAAATGCCATCTAAAGACATCCATGCATAAAATTGGAACCGTCCAAAATGCGGCCCTTAGAAAATGCCTCGGTCTCACACCCTTCACACCCGTACAGGCAATTTATTCGCTTGGCGGTGAACTGCCACCGCGGTTCAGAGTACTATACCTTACTGGGAGGGAATTGTGGAAAATTTTCTATCAAATAACCCTATTAAAAGGAACTTATCAGAGAAAGGATCGATTAGAACATGTTACGATGTAGCCCTCCAGAAATTCAGTCACTTCTCGCCAAAACATTTCTGAAATTTTTCCATTTCAATCGTTTTAAATCTATTTTCTATCCCAACAATTTAACGTCATTCAAATTTTAAATTGACTGAAAGGACCTTTAAAAAATTCCAAAAGCTTATCCAAAGTTTTTAATTAAAATATAATTTTCGTCATTATCAAATTTATTTTATCTCCCAATAAATAAACTTAAATGAAATCGGAGACTTTCATTAAAAATCTCTACGAAAGCTCTTCTTTAATGAATTGAATTGAATTGAAGGCAAATTATCATAAAGGCATCCATTTGTCGTCACAGTCTGGATAGAATATTGATTTTAAAATTAAAAAAATTAGAGCTTTCGTTGTCCTTTTAAAAGCTTGGACAAGCTTTCTGTGTATATGTCAGATTTTATTCCATTTTAATGAATCGGATAAAAATTCGATTCCATATTATATAAAAAGACCTTTAAATTTTAAGCTTTCAATGAGCTTTCGAGATTTTTGAAGTCTTTTTTGGAAAAAATTGAAATTTTGTTAATGGATCGTTATCTGGATAGAAAATAGATTTTTTCTAACGTATAAAACTAAGTTCGAAACTTAGAGCTTCCGTTGTGCTTTTAAAAGTTTGGACAAGCTTTCTGCGATAATTCCATATTTCATTTAAATTTAGTGAATTGCATAAAAATTCAATTCGAAATTATATAAAGTGAAATTTTAATTTTAAGCTTTCAGTGAGCTTTTTGGAAAATTTGAAATTTCGTTAAAAGATCGTTATTTGGATGTGAAATAGATTTTAAAACGTAAATTTAAGATTCGAAAAATAAAGCTTTCTGGGAGCTTTTAAGTATTTGCAGAGCTTTTGTTTGAAATATTTAGTTTTGATAATTTTATATTTTTCCCCAACTAATTTATGAACTTCTTGCGGCATTACATTTTTTTGAATCCGAAGAAACTTATCGGGAAATCCGGAACAACTGTCGCGATATCCAATATTCAAATTTCCCGGTGCGAGCCTTTGCAAATTTCTGATTTTTCTTAGATAAATTTTAATTTTTCTATTTTCACCTAACTTTCAAAGCAACTTTGGGTTTTTACATTTTTTTTTTCGGCCGAAGAAAATATTTGGCAGGCACTCTTGCTAATAGCACTTTTTAATTTAATTGCATTGCCAATCTTATCGGTGTTATAAACTATCCGTAGCTCCCTCCTAATTAATTAATTAACTTAAAAATTAATTAATTAACTTATTACCCCATATCCACTTAAGATAATTTTCGTAAGACAATCGAAATGGTGAAGTAAACGTAAACGTCTTACCTTAACCCCACATCACTTTAAAAAAGTCTGAAAAGTGAAGATTGGCTGTTTTTGGTCGAGAACGATCTGAAATAAAAACGAAATAATGTTAGTTGTTTAGCAAGAATCGAAAAATAAATCCAGTAATAAATGAGGGTAATAAAATTGAACCATATACGGGGCCCTAACGACGCCTCTACCTCCAAACACTACAAAATAATTGGAGGCTTTTTTTTGCATCTCACACTTTTCACACTTTTTCTTTTGTAGTATTTACCTTTAGATTTTACCAATATTGGAAAATAATATAAAATATCACGGGGAAAAAAGCCGATCCTTTCTGTTTATTTGAATTTTAATTTCAGTTTCAGGTTTCAGGTTTTTGTATTTTTATAAAATAGTCGGACGAAGTTTTATTTATATTTTCTTATTATTTTATATGGAAAATAAATATACAAATACTGATTATTACACTTTTATTTGCGATCATAAATTCTGATAGGGTTACAGGAATGTCTTGTTGTTCAATAATAATTTAGGGTCATACGATAGGTATTGGATTACGTCAATAAAATCGAAAGAGATAATAAATAAGTTAATTTGGGAACGTTTTTGGGTAATTTCCTTATTGTACCTTGTAAACCTTGAAAAAGGACAATTTTAAAAAATACTTCCTTATTTTTGAACGAATTTATATTTATACGTAATCTGATTTAAATCAAGTGAATCAAATAAAATTCTGATTAAGTGATAATTCGACTTAACTTGACTTAAGTGAAATTATCATATTTTTGGGGAAATAATCGACGATAAAATTGCTGTTGGTTAATAACCTTAACCGGTCGATTTACCGGTAACCGGTTTAGACACTGTTCAAGAAAAAAACCTCGTAGTCGAAGGTCGAACTGTTTTAAGCCGGTCATGACTGCTAAAATTTCAATAGAATATCAACTTAGGCTGTACGTAGTATTTTAAAGACTTGTTTATCATATGAAACTATATAATCAGTTCTTATCATATCATATACGTCATTTCAGTAGTCTGTTATCATTTGATTGATATTAAATTAACCTTGATGATTTGAATCTTTTGTTATAGGAACTCAGTATACTTATATGGATTCCGACGGTTTTTTTTAACCGTCTGACGTGTGGGAAGGATTCTACATCTACATATTTTCCGAGAAACTAGTTTCTTTTCTCGAAATTCATTAGAAATATGTTTATAACATTTCTTGTCTTTTAGTTTTATTTTAAAATATTCATTTTCTTGTAAGACAAGAAAACTAGTTTCCTTTCCATTCGACTCGGACAAGAAAATCGAGAGAAGATAAGAAGTTACTTTATATATTGTATCCCTCGGAACGAACGAAAATAACCTGTGGGCAATATTTTATGTTAACAGAACGACCAGAATTATTCCCTGTCTGTTTTTCCTATTGTTATCTTAATTTACTTAATGCTAAAAGAAGTTAAATGTTATTTTTATATTTTACAGGATGGCGGACACGTAACAGAGTAACTACTAGTTTTTATTAAAAAAAATTGCTGGTCTAAAAATATGCCAAGAATATGTTTCCCTTACGAAAGCTTCCCTTGTAAATAACTGACGCCCAAAAAATTAATTCATTCCCATAAAAAATGTTCATAATGTAGTTTTCCTCCAGACCGTTTCCAAAATTAATTAAGAAAAAATCTGGGTAAAACCGTAGGTTTTTTTTTATATTCCAAGTTGTTAAGTTTTTTTTAGCCTGCTAATGGTTAAATGCTTATCAATATCAACCCCTACAAAATCAGAGGGTTCGTATTTTAAAAAAATGTCTTCTACTATTTCCTAACTTAGAAATTGATTGGGAAATTTAGTTTGAAAATCGGGGAAATTTTACCGACGACGAACGGGACATATCTACGAAAATCAGATCAATTGATGAGATAAATCGTCGGAACGGGTCCGGGGATTCATCGAAATTCAAGGATTGTTTTTTTCCAAAAATGTCCTAATTAATAATTGTTCGTTGATTATTAAGGAATAATTCGACATCATTAGATTTATCGAATTCTAAAGAAAATTCTTCTGTATTTCGATTTTCTTTCGAGGTTGCTAAGCAAATTTTTATTCCTTGAGATCGAGGTGGGACCTCTAACGGTAAAATATTAATTTTAAGTCTTAGGCGCGATAGATCATTAGACGCGAAATTTACTATTACAGTCAACCCTTCAATAACGCGACACTCTTTTAACGCATTATTCGTACAAGAACATTCCAACGATTTAAATGATTTTTCATTGTATGTGAGCTTTTCGGCTGAAATTATTGGGGAATTCCCTTCTAGTAGTAAGAGCGGATCACGGTTTAAATTTTAATTATCAGGGGATTTTTCTAAAAATAAACAAACTCTTAAGTGTCTTTTTTACTTTGTAAGATTATTTATTTATGAGATTCAAAAACATGCTACATATCGCGGTACAAATTAATCGCGTTAGAAGAGGACTGCAAAATGTATAATAATTCTAGGTGATATCCGTGAACAGGCAAATGATTGGACAAAATAGAGGAAGTCTGAACATTCCAGGATAATATTGAGAAAGAGATGGAAAATCAGTAAACGCAATACAATCCATATAGGTTAGGTAAAATGGCGGAACAAATTCAGGATAAATCGGAAAAAGTAGGGATTTATCTTAATAAAGCTTTTAATAACCTTCCAAAAGCTTATCCAAAGCTTTTAATAAAAAATTAATTTTATTCATTACCAAATCTACTTCATCTCCCGATATATAAATTTAAATGAAATCGGAAACATTCATTAAGCTCTGCGGATTAATTTACATTTCTACGAAAGCTTTCATGAATTGAATTGAATTGAATTGATGGCAATTTATCGTGAAGGCATTCATAGTCCTTGTCTGCATTTTTTAGAATAATTCATCTATTGACCTGAAATTTGAGCTTTTTTTGAGCTTACAATGGATTGGGAAAGCTTTCAGAGAATATTTTATACTTTATCTAAATTTAATGAATCGGATAAAATTAAGATTCCAAATTATATAAAATAACATTTTAACTTTAAGCTTTCAATGAGCTTTCGAGATTTGCTTTGCGAAAAGTTCAAATATTGTTAAAGGAACGTTATCTCGATAGAAAATGGAATTTAAAACCTAAAAATAAGGTTCAGAAAATAAAGCTTCTTGGGAGCTTTTAAGTTTTGGAGAGCTTTTGTAGGAAATGTTTAGTTTTGATATTTGTGTATATTTCCCGCAACTAATTTTTAAAGAACCTGCATCACATTTTTTTAGATCCGAAGAGAATTATCGAGAAATCCGGATCTGATGTCGCTATGTCGTCCTATTTTCAAATTTCTCTGTGCGAGACTTTACGAATTTTTGATTTTCCTTAGATAAATTTCAACCTTTCCGAAATATTTCATTTTTATATTTTTACCTCACTGTCAAAGCAACTTTCTGCGCTTTAACATTTTTTGCAAACAGGAGGACTGTATTGAACAGACAACTGTATTTTCAATTCCAAGTTGTCGAAGCGTTGTATTTCGGAGACACTAAAAATGATACATTGAAAATTTAAATTTCGACTTTTGACGTCATTTTAAAAATATAACTTATTAGCTAACCCCTTAAGGTTGTTATGTTAATAGCTCTAGTAGATCAACCCCTAAATAAAATAAATAAACCCTAATTTGAAACTTTAATATTTTCCGATTATCCGAATTTTTCCACAAAGTTATAAGAATTATTTGATTAAGATTCAATTTTATTTTTCATTCCCCCACCAAAATTAGGGGGTTGATTTTTTTTTCCGAAAACCCTACAAATAAATTTGATTTTTATTTATTTGGGGAAACGTTTTGCGGCATTACATTTTTCCCCTACCGAAGAAAATGTTTGGAAAATTCGGTATTTCTTCAGATCGGTAAACGAAAATCGTCGAAATATTTTCAATTTTATAAAAATTGATTTGAAAATTGTAACTTACATTCCAACCCCTTAAAATATTTATGTAATTAAATTAATTAAATAATTCTTTGATTGGAACCGAATCGAAATTTAGAAAGCTATTTTCTATTAAATAATTTTCCGTGGGGCCCTTGTTTGGTAAATAATTATAAAGAAATGAAAAGCTTGGAAAAAGCTAGTCAAATGTTGGGAAAGTTGGGGAAAAATTATTGCAACTAACCGTTTATAACGGATAAAATTGAGATAGTCGATTGAAGGTGGTAAAAGTGAGCATAAAGCGTCTAAAAAGTCGAGAAAAGTCAGAAAATCCGACTATTTATTTTTTTTTCAAATTTTTACGACTTTTATCCACTCTGCGGAATTTGATCCGACTTGTATAGAGTTTAGATTGAAAGATCTGCGAGAAATCGATAGGAAATGAGTTCCTCATGGGAACAAATTCCTCTATCTCAGGATTCTCTCATACAATCTCCTTGATTATAATTTTAAATAAAAGAAGAACCTTTCTGATTATTAAATAAAATATTAATTGAACAGGTTCCGAAACCAAAATAGCGGATTCTTAATTTTTTATTCAAACATCTGCGACTGAGAACTATGGGAACGAAATCTCATGGGTCTCTCATCCGATCCCTTTAATTATAATTTTAAATAAACAACGAACCTTTCTCGTTAATAAATAAAATATAAAATGGACAGAAAAAAAGAATTGATTGTTTTAAAATGATTTATTAATAATCTTATCTTCTAATTTTAATTCAATTAAATATATTTATAGATTCCACTTTTATTCCACAATTAAATTAAAATGTAGTCAAATTATTAAATTAATTAATTAGTATAAATAAATAAATAAATTTATAGATCCTTAAAATCATTCCCCAATTCAAAATTTTTGAAATTTATAATTTCTAGAGAAGTGATCGTTCATCGCCTGACCGACCGAATATTTATTAAATTCTAAAATGTTCGTTTAGGTTCAAATTAGTGGCGTGCGGTCTACATCTCCATTGAGTGTTCAGTATTTTTTGATCAGAATTTTATTTATTAACATAAAATTACAGAATAAAATTCACATACATTTCCAGAAGCTGTAAAACTATGCTGCAAATTTACTGAAATATATCTCAAAATTTATAATAAAATTACTATTTCACAAAATTAAAAGCTTTTAATAATTGGAAAATACCACAACCGCTTCCAAAACTGTTTCCAATAACTCAAAATCATGACTTCAAAATCATAAGAAAACTCAGTAGCTTAAAGCTCATAGAAGTTCAAATATATAAATAAAATGCAAAAAATATACAAAAAATCGGATAAAATTCTTTAATTTATTGTTCAGTGGATTTATTAAGCTTCCGGACACAAAATAAAATTGAAAGTTTCGAAAAGTTTGTTCAACGCTCCCCAAATATCAATAAATATTTAAAATAATACTCTGGGTGCTACCGAGCACCTAATTTAATTTTTCCAACACGTTTATGCAATTTTAGATGCTTTAAATTCTATTTAACAATCCAAAAGCTCTACAAATTTCGATAAATTTTGTATTTCGTAAAAGAAAAATCAATTATCACCTGGAAACATATAAAAGCTCTGTTAAGTCTACCTAAAAAATTTTGAGTTATTTGAAATGGTTAAAATTGGAATACTCAATTGGAGGTGCTATAATTTAAAGCTGATAAATTTTGAAATCATTTTTACAATTCTTTTTGTGCTCGAGAAAAAATTTTTTTTTGTTAAATTTTTGAAGATTTAATTAACTTAATTTAACAAAAATTATCTGCTATCAGCGAAAATCAGCAAAGTTTTTCGCCATTTTATTGGAAATTTTTAAACAATATTTCTTCCTACTTTTCTCTCCAAAACTTTTCTCTCCAAATTCTTTGTTTTTTTTTTAAATTATTTTTATTTATAAAATTATTGAAAAATTTTTCCCGCCTACAATTTTGAAAAATTTTGAAAAAAAAAATTCTGAGCCTGGTGTGAATTTTATAAAAATTTTTTATTTCGATTTAAATTCTTTAATTAATTTCTTGTTCTTTTTTGGTAAACATTTTTAAATAATAATATTTTTAAAGCAAAGTTCGGCCGAATTAGCTGAATAACTTTGTTCCTGAACAATCGATGAGGTTGTGGACAATCTATTTTCAGGATTTTGCAAAGAAAAAAAATGTCTGAGCAAGTTATGAGCTTTTCAAAAGTTGTTGATTGTCTCTGAAAATCTACAGCCAATTTGCTTCCCTTTTTTTCTATTTATTTTTTCCGAAATTTTGAAAAAATGTTCATAAAGAAAATTGGCTCGATTGGGTTGAAATTGAAAGCTCATATCAAAATTTTACAAAACAAAATTGTCTGAAAAATCGCGCTTCACTTTGACCGGTCAATTATTCAACTTCTTCCTAAAAATATTATAAATTTGATAAAATTATCTTAAATATGTAAATTTAAAATTGACATACCATTAGAGCTCGATTCAAAAGAAATTTATCTTCATTTAACTGGATAATAAAAGTGGCTCAAAATTATCAAATAAAATAATTTGGGCATTGATTGATTTAGCTATTTTTAGAAATAATAATTGGTTGCGATTTAGTTAATATTTTAGGTGTGCTCTGCGCCTACTGCGCAATAGACTGCACGCCACTGGTTCAAATGCTGCAAGGTACCAGCCTACTTTTTATTTTAAAATGCACCAAAGTGGTACAAATGGTAGGAGCAGCAATAATTCGACCAGATAATGTAAATTTGAAAACATTTATTTTCGAAACATGCCAATTACAATTTTTTTTTTTGTTAAATTTTTTAAAAATGTTTCCTTTAGAAATTAATTTTTCAAAAATTTATTTCCAAAAGGGTTTTTTTGCTTGTCAAATTTTTGAATTATTTTCTGTTTAAATTTTACAAAAAGTTTTGGAATCAAATTTATTCTATAACTCGGACAACCCTGTCAGATAAAAGAGATTTGAACCGTTGATTTTGGGAATATAATATTTATGCAATACGGGAACCGTGTGGTGGTGGGGAGGCTGTAAGTGCTAAGAATTTAGGAGAATTGAAATTGGAAAAAAAGGTGTTTATTTAAAATAGAAAATTATTCATCTCCATCCATTATTATTTACACAGTGGGCACTAAAAGTAAATAACCATTTTTTATTCAATTACCTGCTTCAAGTTCTTACCAATTTTTTTTCTCTTAAAAACTTTGATTTTTTTTTTTTGTTTCTTTTTATTTTTCATCTTTACTTTTCGCTTCGGTTACCATTTCTTGGTATGATCGCTGTTGTTTCTTCGTTTATTTTTTGGTGGATTCTCACCTCTTCCAACATTGGTAATACACAATAAGTGTTGGCCAATGCCCAGAGAACCGAAAAAACCGATTAATGGGCGATCGGATAATTCTGAAATTAAAGAAAAAAATCTTTATTCGGAAAATTATAGTTTCGAAATAAATATTCTTTTTTCACATCGAAAAGAGTTAAAAGCAATAAATGGAGTTCCTAAATAGAAGACAAAAATAAATAAATAAACGAATGGTTGATCTCATCGGTTATAAGATCCAGTGGTAGTCCATGGAATGAAATATTTACTTGAATCAAGCGCATATGTCTACTAATACCGCGTTTAATAAAGTAAATGAAGATCCTGAACTAAAAGCTTGGCGAGAAAAGCAGAGATGTGCCGATATCGCAGCTTTAAAAGACACATCTCAGCTCTATGTAAATACATTAAAAAGCTGGCAATAATATTAAGATAAGATTAAAATAAGATTAAGATAACATTAAGTTTCGGTTATAAAAAATGTATGATAAGTTTAAGATTAAGATTAGATTAATGAACAGGGATTTTTTTTATTTTATGGATTTAAAGTATCCATAGTGGCCAATATCTGCCATTTATTATTATGTTTGAAAGGAAGACACGTTGTTAATAAGATGTTAAATATAAAAAATCGTTTAAGCTGTCAAAAAATCCACATTGGAAGCTTCTAACTCTAATTAATCTGTTAGAGCTGCTTCAAAATTTCTCATACAATACTTCTACGTTGCTCTGGTCCGATTTAAAATTTAGGTCAATCTGAAAATAAAGCTTATAAAATCTTGAATGATGGTAAACTATACATAAAGTTACATAATGATAATGAAGGAGATACAGGCTCAACCGGAGGCATAAATTTTAATATTTAATTTTTAACAATTTTGAATTTATTTTCTATTAAATATTAAGTATTTCAACTAATCAAAACAGAAAAAACTTCAGTTTTCATATGGAAGCTCCTCAAAAACATAAAAGCTCAAATAGAGCTTTAAGTTTCGGATAAAATTTTATCCGTTTCGCAATTTTTTCAATCCAATTAATTAATTTTGAATGAAATTCAAAATTTTAGAAATAGTTCCCTAAAAAGTCTTCCAAGCTCATCGAAAGCTTAAAGTTACATCATTATTAAAGATTTTAAAATCTATTCAAACAATAGTTGTTTAATAAAACCAATAAGAAGTCTGATCAGCTCACGAAAGACTTTGATTTTCCTAGTTTTCATTACTTTTTTCGGACCGTAATGATGGAGAATAAATTTTTAAGAATTGTTTCTTCAGAACGGGGAAAATCTATTAACGTAGAATTGTTTCCAAATGAATAGTGAACAAGTTAAAATTCTTGAAATTAAAATAAAGGCAACCCCCGAATTTCGGTGGAGGTGAAATTGTGCATAAATATGTGCTTTTAATGAGCTTTCGAGATTTGTGAATTGTTTTTGGGGAAAATTTCGTGAAAGGATCGATATCTTGAAAATATATAATATTTTAAAACGTAAAAAATTAATTTCTAAACTTTAAGCTTCCTTTGAGCTTACGGTGATTGAGCAATTTTTTAAGCGAATTTTCATATTTTAACTAAATTTAATGAATCGAATAAAAATTATATTACAAATTATATAAAATGACATTCTAATTTTAAGCTTTCAGTGAGCTTACGAGATTTTTAAGCTTTGTTTTGGAAGAAATTTAAATTTCGGTAATGGGCCGTTATTTAGATAGAAAACAGATTTGGAAACGTAAAAATCTCATTTTGAAACTTAGAGCTTTCGTTTCGCTTTCCAAAGTTTGTATAAGCTTTCTGCGAAAGCTTTATATTTCATTTAAATTCAATAAATGGGATAAAAATTCGATTCCAAATTATATAAAAAGATATTTTAATTATATGCTTTTAGTGAGCTTTCGAAATTTTTGAAGCTTTTTTTGGGAAAATTTGAAATTTCGTTAAAGGCTCGTTATCTTGATCGCAAATAGATAATAAAACGTAAAAAATAAGGTTCGGAAAATAAAGCTTTTTTCGAGCTTTTAAGTTCTTGCAGAGCTTTTGTAGGAAAAGTTTGGTTTTAATATTTTTATATTTTTCCTCAATTAATTTATCAACTTCCTCTATCATTACATTTTTTTGGAACCGAAGAAAATATTCGGGAAATCCGAATCAAATGTCGCGATGTCCGATATTGAAATTTCTCAATAAATTTCAACTTTTCCGAAATATTTAAATAAATATCGATTTTCAGTTGAATGATCCTTAAAATTAGCTGATCGAAGCTAGGGATTTTCGACTCGCCGTTTATAAATTGTGTACATCTGAACCTGAAAGTGGGTTCAAAATGATCATGTTTCTCCACTGGTAAAAACCGCAAGATCGCAAACAGAACTTATCATGTATATATGTATGGATATCGAAAAACGTGAGACGTGGAAAAGAGGGATTGCGGAGGTAGTGGAGATGCACGCGCACACATTAGTAGAAATAAAAAAATTTGTAAAACAATACCACGATCGCTAAAAACCAGTTGATCGGTAAATATACTGTGAGAGGAAACATAAGGGGTGACCGATCATTATTCAATTCGATTTTTTTATTTAATTTTTATTTAATAAATAAATAGAAGTAATAAGTGATCGGTTCATTGCAATACATGCACAGAGTTTAGCATTAAATATTAAAAGATCGATAGATTGCGCACCGCATCGATCGTTTGTAGTTGGGGGTACCGAACATATTTCTATATATTCGGATGTGTGCTAAGAGCAGTGCGCGATCGTTTTGGTTTTTTCTTTTGTATTTTTTTATTTTTTCGTTGTTTCATTTGTTGTTGCTTTTTCCTTCTATTCGATCGGTCGGATTGTCGGTTGACCAAACAGGTCTTACCATGCCAAAGTAGTTTTGTTGTGTGGCTCTGGTGATGCAGTGTGTACTAGTACAACAGTGCAACCAATTTATTCTTTCGGTTACCGATCGGGAAATACGTTATTTTTTGTATTTTTTATTTTGGTACAATGGTCTTAATTTTTTTTTTTTTTTTTTTTTTTTTCGTTCTAAAGAAGACTTAAAAGAAGTGGATGGAGAAAAGAAATGAGTTCTTTTACTTAACATTTTTTTTTGGATAAAAAAACTTGATGATTATTCGCGAAATTTAATGTTCTAAATCCATTTCGGATTAACTATCTTATATCACACGTCGCGCGGTTAAAAAGTGATTCAAAATAATAAAAATTTAACGATTTTTTCAAAATTATTATGATCAAAATGTAATAAATAAAAATTTTTTTTGGCTGTGAATTTTCGTCTCTTAATTAATAATTAAAAAGTTTCAAAATTAATTCTTAAGTAATAAATATTTGCATACGTAAAATGTGGAGTAAAATTGAACAGAGAAAATTGTTCAATTATTAGTCACATATATGCACACGAGGTAAAATTATAATAAAACAATAAAATATCGAAATACTTTATTTTGAATAATTAAATTAAAAATAATAAATAAAAAATTGTTCTATTTTATTTCTGGTTAAAAAGTAACTCTCATTCTGCGGGTAGATGAAGAAAAAAAGTTACACACAAAATTGGTAGTTAGATTGCCACAATAACGTAATTTTTTTTTTGTTATAAACCGAACCTATCTCAAGTAAGCGCAAGGTCAAACACTTTACATATCACCGTATGTTGGTAAAGTGTGTGCTGTAGTATGGTTGGTTGTTAGGGCTGTCACTGCGTGACTTTTAAGTGAATTAATTGATCCCAATTCGGATTTTTAGAAATTTTTTAATAAATATTTAATCGACCCCCTCCCTTTACACATTGTGTATTTCAAAATTTTCCTCAAAAATCCCGACGAAATTTTGATAAAACCAAAAATTTTGTTCGGGGACCGGAAAATTGAATCATGGCGAATTGTAAGTAAGTAACATGTGACCAATTAGTGGAAAGATACCAATGTAACAGTAACAAATGACCAATTGCCCCCCCCCCCCCTTCCTCACAAGTTATATTTTTAAAATTATGTCAAAAAACGATTAAGAAATCCAATAATTTCTTGTTTCTTTTTTTTTTCCTATGGAACATCCCCAAATTGCATAATAAAAAACAATTCTGAAAGTGGATTTCCCGAAATACTTAAAATAAATATTAAATTATCTCCGTTAATAATATGAATTGCGGAAATTCCGAAAATATAGGAAACATTTTTGTCGAAATTAAGATGTATAGTCGAGGACCCCCCCCCCCTTCCCCTCCCCCAGAACTTTTCCCATCATATATAGGATTTTTTCCCATCCTCTTTCCCTGACTATTTCTCTACATTTTCAAATTTTTCGTCTCCTCGTCCCCGATATGTTCCGAGACATTTCCTTACTTCTTTCTGTCTTAAACTTCTATATTTGAATCTTTTGGGATTTTAGGAAACTATTCGATGATAGCTGGAGAATTTGTAGAGAATTTAAGCTTCATTCAGTGATTATAAAATCACCAATTAGCTGTTTTAAGTTATGATGTGCCATTAAGTGCTTTTAAAAATAATTTTCAGATTTTCAGCTGTTTTTTTGAAAGCTTTATCAAGTACGGTGGCTTCCCTCCACTAATTGGGATAGTAACGATCTCAAATGGCATGAAAGAATGAAGCTAATTTCCACGTGCTCCAGATTAAGAGAATAGCGAACCAAGGACGTAGTAAATTTTTGTTGGGGTGCAAAGGATGAAAAGGCAGCTTTCGGCGGTGGATGAAGATAGGTCTAGGATGCAATATTTACCTCAGAAAAAGATTAGATATAGCGAACTCTCTTGAATATATTAAAACGAATATTTCCAGGAAGGATCTCTGGAAATCTTCTAAACTAAAAACAAAACATCAAATTCCAGGTATTCCGAGTATTTCCGCAAATCTAATTTTAATCCGAATAATTAAATTTTAATAAAATCTAAAACGTTCCTTAAAAAGCTCAACAAAAGCTTTTAATACTAAAAGAGTGGTTCAACTTTAGCATGTAATTTTTAACAGCAATGAAAATCAAAATGTTACTATAACAACTCGGCATAGGGATAAAAGCTAAGCGAAAGCTTTAAGTTTTGATTTAAATTTTATTCATTTCAAATGTAATTTTTAATTGGAATAAATAAATTTTAAATCAAATTTAAAATTTCCCTACAAAAGCTCTTGAAAAGCTTCAAGGCTCAAAGAATGCTTTCCGTTCAGGACGAAATTTTATTTGTATTGACACCTATTTCCGATGCAAATAATTTCACTGGAACGAAACTCAAAACGTTCCGACAAACGCTCCAAATAAAATTACGAGCGCAGTGAAATCGAAATCGCGAATAGAATAAAATTAGAAGCATATAGCTAGTTGGCTTAACTGTCAAAACCTCACTTTAGCTAGTCCTTAACACAGCATGGAAAACCATGGACAGTTGTGCCACCTCTACGCAGCTATGGCTTGAACTTAATTAAAGAAAAACTTTCTACATCCTGAAACTAAATAGAAAAGCGATAAGGCTATTGGTCGGTATCGTTACCGGTCACTGTATAATTGGCGTCACGGCCAACAGATACGGTCTACTAACAAATGATTTTTGGGAGGAACCAGAAAGCGTTAAGTACCTTCTTTGCGAATGTTCGGCTCTGCAAGGACGACGAACTAGGCAGTGTCGAGGAGGTGTAGATCCTCTTCGCTTTAATGACAAACTTACTATGCTTCTACGAAGAGGATGATGGTAGCCAGGCCATATTTGGCGAACGAATCAATGTAAATTTCTCCAACATTCTTGCATAATCTGCTTCAGACGCTATCAACTGTTCTACCCCAAAATTTATGCGAGGTAGGAGATCTTGTTCTAGTAGATTGTGAAAAGATCGGAAATAAATGAGGGAATTGGGACCCATCCAAGTAAATTAATGCGGGATATGTTAACGTATCGCCTGGTGAAAGGTAAGCCATGCTTCAGATAGTCTGACAAGCGAACGTTGGTATGGTATTTAGGAATGCCGGCAAGCGAAGGAGCTTTTATTTTTTTTTTTTTTGTATTTATTTTAAGTTATAAACTAGAACTGTGTAGATGTACGAAATTTTTCTTAATATAAATTACCCACCAAGTCTTACATTAAAACACCATGTGGCACTACAGAAGTGCACGTGAAAAAAGGAATTACCACTATTCTGCCCCTTTCATGCTTTTACAGCTTCTGGTGATGAAGAATCAACCAGGAAATATACAAATCTGTATGGCAAATAGTCGAAAGAAAGTCGCCAAAAAATGAGATAAATCTGTTAAAAGTTAGAGAAGTCTGGAAATAATCGGAAAATGTTGAGAAAGGTTAGCATAGCCTGAAAATTTAGGATTTAATCAAAAATAGACAGGAACCAAATTGGGGGAAAAGTAGGAAAACATTAAATTTGGTAAGATATAGAGAAATAGTTGGGATTGGAGTGCAGGAAATCATAAAAAATCCTCGAATATCTCAGAAAATGTCCGAAAAGTACAGTCAAGTTAAAAAAGATTAAAAAAAATTGTAAAAAAAATCAGGAAAAAGGGGAAAAAATTAGGTAAATTAAATAAGAGTTGAGAAATTATGTATCTGTTTTATTTCATAATTTTCGGCACCATCCCGAAGGAATTTCGTTAAAGCGGACAATTTTGTCAAATCAACCCTTCCCGAATTAATTGTAATATGAGTTCCCGAGGTGACAATCAAAACGTAGGAAATTGAGGTGATAAAAGTTGGAAAAAACAAAGAAATGTCAGAAATATCTACAAATTTGAAGAAGGTAGAACAATTAGGGAAACGTCTGAAAAGGTCGAGTCAAGTCAAAAACTATCGGAAAGTAGAGAAAAATTAGATGAAAATCAGGTGAATTTAGGGAAATGTAGGACGGGCAATCCTGACAAAGTCTTTAAATTTGTTAGAAAGTCGGATCGGAATATATTGTAAAACCATATTCTAGATAGGTCACTAAAAGATAAAAAGTTTAAGACGAAAACTTCAGGGAAATTTGGAGGGATTATTGGAGTAGTCAGGAAATGTTAAAACAAAGTATTCGAAGTGTCCGTTAAAACAAGAATGTCCGAATGGAAAGCTTAGTTAGTTCCAATTTAAATATTGTGATTCCTATTCAAAATTTTAAATGTCAGAATCTGTTAATTAATAATGATTAACTGGTGCTGAGAGTTTAAAAGCACGAGATTTTATTTCTTTATCTTCCTTCTTTTTTTTTAACTCACTTCGTAGTCCACCTAGCGCACTAGTCTGGGGAAACAATACTCGATCTCAAGCTTCAACCATCTTCAAGCATTTAACGACAATATTTAGTATTTTAGAACCTGTTAGAAGGCAGGCATAATTTGGCATGGCCTCTAAATGGCAGTCTAACTTTTTCTCAGGGTCCCACTTGGTAATACATTTCAAATAGTCTAATTAAATTCAAAAAGTCCTTAGCCAAACTACCAATGAAACCCTAATGATATTGTACGTCTCGGTCCGTTATAGAATCCTTAGAAATATCAAGGATTTTTAGTCACAATTTTTAATTCGATTTTATTGACTCTAGACTGACTGATTCGATTTCCAACTGCTAGATTTATTTCTATCATCCACATGAAATTAACTACTATGTGGAGAGGATACTAAACTAAAATATTCAAAAGGGTTAATTCACAACAACGTAACTTTTACAATTGTTAAAATTTGGTAGGACTGCGCCACCACCAATCTAGGAATTTCAATTTTAAAATTTCGAAGTGGATTTCCCATTTTGTAATTTTTTTTACCAAAATTTTTCTAATTGAATGAAGCCAAATTATTTTTAATTATTTTCGAAGAGATTTTGCTAAATAAATTTTTTGAAAACGTCAACCGTTTTAAGAATTTTCTTTTGGTAAGCATTCCAAAAGAATTCCAACCTTTGATTTTGTAGATTTCTCTGACGGTTTCTCGGGAAATTTAAATTTCCCAGATATTTTATTACGGACCCGTAAAATCTGATTATGCTAAATGAAACCTAAGGATTCAGTGAGGAAATTGCTAAACAACACAACTCCGGTATAATTAAATATCAATATAGGGGGCACATCAAGAAAACGGTTACTTTAGAGGGAATATCCAAATAAATTATATTTTCCTAAATTTAACGGCATTGGCAATCCTAATCCCACTAATCCTAAAGTGCACGGTTTATATTCCACATAAAAGTTATTATTTTTCATTATTTTTTCGTATTTTTTATTCAAATAAAATTGTACATCGAGTACCCGAGTGTATGGTTTAAGCAAAGGGAACGAAAAAGATCTTGACTGTTGAAAACAAGAATTGATGTAGCCGTTTATGTGTGTGCAAGAGTACAGCTCTTGAAACAGTCGAGTGGCATGTGAATGTATGCCGGATTGTGGGTTCATTTCATATATTTTGTATTTTTTATTCCTTCGCTGATGCGCGATTTGATCTTTCAATATTTTTCTTTTTCTTACCAAAGTTTTTTTTCCTGCTTAACTCTTTCTTTTCTTACGTGTGTTTGTTTGGCTGTATGCGCCTGTTTCTTAGTTCTTGATACGAAATTATTGTGGATTGTGGATATTGTTAATCTATTAGCTGGCTATTGCTAATTATGAGCTATTAGCGAATATATGAAGATTTAAAACGTCTTCATCTACTATAACCCTTCAATTAGTCGCTTGAAAGTCAGGGCCATACTTAAAATTAACGAAAACCTAAAAGGAACGAATTTTTTGATTTTTGGTCGATTTTCTATTATTTTTTTATTTTTTTTCTTACAAAATTCACCGATTTTGTAAAATTTTCAGATTTTTTAGATTTTCATGAAAATTATTTGAAAAATCAAAGGAATCATTACATTTTTTTTAATTTTTGGGAAATTTTTAAATTTTTTTCGTAGAAAATTTTATACTTAAAAATTAAAAATCCGTAGGCTTCTAGCATTTGAGGCGAGATTTCGATATAATTTAATGATAGCGATCCCATATCTTGATACATTATCTACTTTTTGTGTCTAAATACATAAATTAATCAAGCCTGTAAATCTAGAGGGGAACCACCTTAAATTATTTGTTTAACCCAGAAACGCAAAATTTATTTAAATTTCAATTCCATTTAATGCGAGCGAATATTCTTACCTTTCTTCTTCTTATCGAAAAGAATTTAATTATTAGAAAGAAATAATTAGAAAAATTAGCGTACATTTTTTCCGACTATATCCCACCACT